>VWYP01026930.1:26210-65100 GCA_013400435.1 Pycnonotus jocosus | reverse complement strand
CTTAAAGGTCTTTTCCAGCCTAAATGACTCTGTAATTCCATCATATTTACAGCCAGATTTTGCTCCATGGAAATCCCTGACACAGCCTGTGCTCATGGCCATCTGGGTGGGGTTTTCCAGCTGTGGCTGAAGTTATTCAGTACCTGGGGGCAGAGGAAGAAACAGCACCTGGGGGCCACAGGGGTTCCAAGGTGAAGGAAGTGAAGTCCCACTATTTTCACCTCAGTCCACTTGAGACTTTAAATGACAATTATTTTATAGATGGTATAAAGATATTATATATATATAATATNAATGGATTTTGCTTTTGCAACCCACTGTTGCAGTTTTACTCTTTCCCTTTCTGTCTGGGAGATATTTCATTGCCTCTTACTTTTTATGTTTTCCTTCTGATTTTTCTTTATTATTATTATTTTTTAAAAAAAAAATTTTGATTTCTTTCAACAACCCTAACAGCAGGATTTGCATTTGCACGCTGTTTCAGGGGACATTAAAAGAAAACACCAGATGACAAATAAACAGCAAAAATACCAAGTGAATTTTAGCAGAAGGGATGCTGGGGGAGCCTGGACGAACCAAAAGCATCTCAGCTGGGTTGGGCATGAGCATCCTGGAGCAGGTGAAGGTGGGGAGCAGGGAACAGAGGAGCACAAAGCTGTGGGGAGTGTGTGCAAGGCCCTTCATTCCACAGCTTCCTCTCCATCACCATTACCCTTAGGCACGGATAAGGATGTCCTGGCGTGTCTCCCGGTGCCGTGGTGTTCCTCAGTGACTCCTTGGGTTTGTTCTCTGGCTGATGTTGCCCAACAGACCAGGATTCCTTGATCTTGCCTTGCTTGGATCCATTCAGGAATTGCAGCCATGTGTCCACGAGCCCTTTCACATAATTGGGCAATATTTGCATTCAGCTGAGCTGTTCTGCCCCAAATGAGGGTTGGTGGTTGTTCCTTCCATTCCCAGGGGTGCTGGTGTGAGGTCCAGGGCTCTGGATCAGGACACACAGCTCTGAGTCTGGGACAGAGGGCCACAGGAGAACATTTGTTCCTTGTGTTTTTCCCTGGAAGCAGCTCATTTCCCCTTCAGGGTAGAGCACTGGCTGTGCCTGCAGGCATTTGGAAATGGAGGGCAGGATTCAGTGCCTGCCTGTTGAGTGGGGCTTCCTGTCAAAACTCTGGATTTAGCAGTGGATTTAGCTCCTCAATCCAAGCCAGTTTGGAGCTGGGCATGTGAGCTCTACCACGAAGAAAAGAAGCTAAAAACCTCACAAGGATCAGCTCCTGTTGTCCTGGATGCTGTGGAGTCCATACACGTGAGCACAGCCCCGCTGTGCCAACAGAGCAGGAACGATGGCTGGAGCTCCAGGGAAATGTCCTTCCCCCTCTGACGTGTGTGTGTGATTCACTTGCCAGCTTTGTCCAGCTGGAATTGCCCCTGAACCCTCTGTCCAATAAAATCCTGATTTCGTGACTGTTCCCAGAGGTGGCATCTCAGTGGGTCAGGAATTGAGGCTGGGATGTTAATTGTCATTTATGTGCTTGCTCTGCTCCCTGCACCCCAGTGCAAGACAATGAGCTACAACTTGTATTTCAGAGGGCTTTTTTAGAGAGTGGTGCTTCTGTTCTCATCCACTGCCTCATCCTTTCCTCTGCTCTATGTCTGATTTATTGGGGTGGTTTAACCTCGGTTCATTCCCCCCTTTCTCCTCCTCTGTCTCTTGCTGATATTTGTGAGCAAATCACCCCTGTTTTATATGAAGTGAAAGATAAAGAATGAGGTTGTTTTGTGCACTGAGCAATGGAGATGATGCCTGAAATGGCTATTAATGATTGTTCTTAGCATGCCCAGGCATGACTTTAATTTCTTGCTAATTCCAGCTCTGGCAATGCACTGGTAGCACAGTCCACAGCCTCACTGCTCCTGGAACCAGCCCAAAACCAGGTGGAGCTGTCCCTGAGCTGTTGCTCTAAAGGGGATCAAGCCCTTGGTTGGTTTCTAGCCCATCAGGTTGGATTTCCAAAGGCAGTTTGTGATTCCTTAGATTTGGTTTTTACAGGGGTTACTCAAAGCTTAGTGAAAATGTTCAGCGAGGAGATTTCCATGACTGAAAATTGAGATATTTAAACCCAACAGTCGTGTCTGACAATGACAATCATTAAATAAGTGATTAGTTCATCTGTGACAGTGTTGAGGCATGAAAATGCCATAATTTTTGGGTGCAGACTGGCTCTGTTGAGCAGGACAGCCATGCCCAAAAGAACCACAGGTTTTGCCTGTTTTCAGTAACTCCCTTGAAACAACATTTTTTATATCCTTAACAACTGGCTCCTGTTTCTCCTCTACCAGAGAGACATTATCAGAGCACTAATTGGAGAGGGGAGAGTGAGGGGAAAGGGCACAAAACCCATGAGGAAAATGGGGGAGAGTAAATCCCAGAGGCTAAGCTTAATGCCATCAGACTTGGATGGAAATATCCCTCTTGCAGACCACAGAAACACGACTTTTAGTGGGAGTAAAAAGAGGAGAGGCACGATAAGGCTGGTGAAGTCAGTGCAGTTGGTGCAACGAACCCAGGGCCATTTCCTGGGATGGGAAGTTTCCTTCTGTGGGAAAAAATCAACGACTGGAATAGGTCTGTCTTTTTTGCCACGGCAAACCTATACTTAAGTGTGATTAAAATGCTTTTGGCAAAGGAAATGCCCTGTAGTTTGAGCCGAACGTGGGGACATCCTCTGCGCCTCTGATTGATGTTATGGTGGTTTGTGTGGTGTACTATATCCTGAACCAGGCCCAAGTCAATTAGGCACCATTTCAAAGCATTTTCTCATGCAGCCCGAGGTTTTGCTCGTGCCAGTGAAACCCGAGGCTGGGGGAAACGATAGCGGGAATGAATTCTGCGAGCGAGCGAGCGCAGCCGGGCCGTGGGGTTAGCAGGCAGCAGGCACTGCAGGATTCCCTGCTTCAAGGAGCAAGATGCCTTTTTCAAGTTGTGAGATTTAATGGCCTTTTTGCTGAGATCAAGTGTAGTATTGGTTTAATATCTGATACAAGCTCTATCAGGAAAGTATATCCTCCCTTTGCAGGGGGACGAGGCGATCTAACTGTGAAATAATCAGATCCTTACAGTTCTTTTCTACCCCTAGACCAGGTGGGATTTCTGCCCCAGAGACACCATCTAAAGCACATTTCCACTCAGCCTTTGGCTGTTTGAAGCTTTCAGACAATCACAGTGTGGGAAAGGACAGTCCTTACAAATCTTTCGCCCTTTCAGTCCCGAAATATCATTCCTTGTGATGGAAGGGAGTAATAACATGTGAGAGCACCATCACAAGCCAGCCAGCAAAGGAAATAACAGGGTGACCTTATAAAATCAGGGCTCAAAAAAACCACCCAATTATAGGGTTAAATGCCACTGAAGTAATGATTCTCCTGGTTTATCTCACTCATGGTGCACTGCATTTTAAACCCAGCCACTGGGGACATGTGAAATGGTGCTTAAACCATCAGTGGAAGGTTCCTTCGTGCTACAGAGATATTTCCATGTATTCCAAAACAGCCCTGGAGTCTGGGCAGGCAAGGAGTGAGCTTAATGCCTTCCTTTGTAGTGGGAGATCTTTGAAACTCTTATTTGATGGTTTCCCTAGATTAGGATGATTCTGGGCTGCTTTGGAGGAATGTGTTCCCCCTGCCCACCAACCCCCTCTCCCAAAGTGATAAGGCATCTGTAAATGAAAATACTCTCTGAAACTCTGCACAGAACCTCCTCTGTACACGGCTTTGAAGCAGAGCTGCACGAAGACCTCTGTACCGGCTGAAAATATCTTCCAAACTGATAAAGAAGTGCAGGTACAGCTAAAATCCACTGTGTAATGAGGATTAGCGAGCCTAAGGAGGTTTGTTTGGATTGAAGATTGAGTTGAAATGTGTGAGGCTTGGGTTTGACCAGAAATAAACTGAACTTGGATTTCATCAGATGCCTCCCGACCCCCTCCTGTCCTGCTCCTCCTCACCCCACTCCACGTTCAGAGTAAATACTCAGAGCTCATCGTTTTAAAAGGAGCTGTTTAATTTTCCCACTGGCCTGGGTTCTCGTTAAATGTGCTGTGCTTCAGTACAATCTTCCACTTTCCCAACCAGCCCTCAGCTCCCTGCATCTCCCTACCCGTGTGCTGGGCTGTATTGATCTCAGATATGTGGGCAATTGCTCCGTGGAATACAGCCTGAAAGGACCCTGTTTGATCCAATGATGATCCTATAGCAGATATTCTGACTAATTGTATCCATGGAAATCAAGTGCACTTTAACTAATGAAAAAAAAAAAAAAAAAGAAGATGGTGTGGTCAAAGCTTATTTGAAGAAATGACATGTTTTAAAACCTGACATGACTTAAAACAGAATCATATAAGTTCCTTTGCTAAAACACTTTCAGGATATATTAGGTATAACAATAGTTTTCTACATGAAAATGGCTTTGAAATCTTAAAAGAAAAGTATTTTAAAAGAAAAGAATTTTTTGCGGCGCATTAAATTGGACGTGAATATGACAGATTTCAAAGACTGTCAAAATAACGAATTTACATCATAAATGCACAGGCTCCCTTTTTAAAGGCCTCTTCAACAACTCAGGAAGGCGTTTAATGGTGAGCAAGTTCAAAGTGTCATGGACTCCCACTGGTATAAAAAGGAGGCAATACCCACTATACTCTCTGTGTTTCAGATAATGTATCTGTCTCTTTTCAAGTTAATAAACTGCACTCCTGTCAAATTGCAGATAAATGAAAGCGACCAAGACATTGTTTTCCCCACATATTGCTAAGAAAGATATCTCCCAATATTTCTAAACGACCAGTATGCTAAAAAGAACTTGAAATGAATCCACCCTGCAGTTATTTTACAGCATCAAAGACAATGAAATTTCCACAGAGGCACTTTCTGAAGTTTTAAATGCTTTATTTCTGATAGCTGCTCATTAAGAAGCTTCGAAAGCTTTTTATTGTTTCAAAGGCAGTCATCTAAATTTTTAATCATTCACTAGTGCTATATGGTCATGATGTTACTCTCTAGCTTTAAAAACCCTTTTTTATTTTCTAAACAGTAATGTCAACATAATGTTTTCCTGAATAATTGTTAGGTATGGCCTTACTCAAAGAGCAACTGTGAGGAGGGGAGAAAGAAAGGGAGAAAGAGGATTTTTTTCCAGCTCCCTTTGGCGAGGGAGAGAAATGAGACACTTCAGGAAATTAAAACCCAGGACCAAGAGTTGACAGAGCTGGCCACCAACTTACAGCTCTGGTCTTTTGGGATGGCTTCAGCTCAGTCCATTATAGCTGGGGAAGTTTGTGGTGGGTATTTTTAAAGTTAACAATGATGCTCTGCAGGCTGATTCTCTCTCTGTGATACTTTTGTGTCCTTGTGGATAAAAGAGGGTTTAGGAGATTTCCTGTCCCTGCCCCTCGGAGCTGCCTCCTGCCCCAGCCATGGTGATCACCAGGGTCAAATCCTACTGGCAGGGGACAGCATGGGAAGAGCCAATCCCATCCCACTGCCCATCCCACTGCCCATCCCATTGCCTGTCCCATTGCCCCATCCCATTCCCCATTCCCTTCCCCATCCCATTGCCCATCTCATTCCCTATCCCATTCTCTACCCTATTCCCTCTCACATTCCCCATTGCCCCATCCCATTCCCTATCCCATTCCCTTCCCCATTGCCCATCCCATTGCCCATCTAATTCCCCATCCTATTCCCCATCCTATTCCCCATCCCATTCCCCATCCCATTCCCCATTGCCCCATCCCATTCTCTACCCTATTCCCTATTCCATTCCCCACCCTCTTCCCTATCCCATTCCCCATTGCCCCATCCCATTCTCTATCCTATTCCCTATCCCATTCCCCATCTCATTGCCCCATCCCATTGCCCATCCCATTCCCCAGTGCCCATCCCTTTCCCTACCCCATTGCCCATCCCATTCCCTATCCCCTTTCCCCATCCCATTGTCCATCCAATTCCCTACNCCCATTGCCCATCCAATTCCCTATCCCATTTCCTATTCCATTTCCCCATCCCATTGTCCATCCAATTCCCTACCTCATTGCCCATCCCATTCCCCATTGCCCATCCTGTTCCCTACCCCATTGCCCATCCCATTCCCCATTGCCCATCCCATTCCCCATTGCCCATCCCATTCCCCATTGCCCATCCCATTCCCTATCCCTATCCCAAGGCTAGCAGTGCACTCCAGCCACCAGATCCCACTGTGTCCCTGTGCAGGAGCAGGGCCATTTCCTGCCCACCAGCCTGGGCCCATCCCAGCCTTGCACCTGGTTTCACTTTGCTCCTCACTCCAGCACCATCAGGGATGG
Organism: Pycnonotus jocosus; assembly: GCA_013400435.1. Taxonomy (NCBI): domain Eukaryota; kingdom Metazoa; phylum Chordata; class Aves; order Passeriformes; family Pycnonotidae; genus Pycnonotus; species Pycnonotus jocosus. Next base: position 58,738 of record VWYP01026930.1, on the reverse strand, counting down.
GATTTCTCTCCCTCTGCTTGGCCTGAAGGTTCTCACACACCCGACGTAGGGATGAGGTTGCAGTTTATTTACTCTCCAAGCTTGTATTAAATTTCTCCCTCCAGAAACCACAGCCCAGCCTCTCTCCTCTTGAGGGACTGTGAGTTTTCCATTCTCAGGATTTAAGTGTTGGACTGGACCCATGTTCCAGCTCCAGGCTCTTCCCTTTCTTGTGCCTTTATTAAAGCAGGTAGAGCTCACTGATAAGGGAGCAGAGAGTAGATATGGAGAAGATGGAGGCTGCCTCTGCTGAGCAGGGCAGTGGATCCCTCTGAATGCAGGCCCTTGGCAATTCCAGCCTCCAGATTTCAGTCAGGGTAAAAGCAAAAGGAAACACAATACTGAGCAGCAGGAACAGCCCATCCATGGAGCAGCCATCACCTGCAAAAGACCACAAGAGAGGGAGATAACAACGTGGCTCTTGCTTATATAATGTTTTGCCCTCCTCTAGTGGTACTCGTGATCTGAGACTCTCAGAGGAATTACAAATATTAGTACAACAACCTTCTCTCAGCTGTAGCCATTCCCCCTGGAGCCAAAGGGTTGGGAGAGCTCTCCTTGCAATCTGATGGGATGGGCCACTTGCTTTAACCAGCAGCTCCTCAAAGAACCACATTTTCCATGCTGAATGTGTGGCTGTTGAAACGGATCTCATCAGTTTTATGTGTTGCATGCAAACGTATTCCTGACACAAATGTATGTTGACACTTTTATCTCTCCCTCCCCAGCCTGGGTTTGGGTGGTTTCAAGCACACTGGGCTCAGCTTGCTGGCTTTTCCTGGTGACAACACCAGGATTTCCTTCCCCTCTCTGCCCTGGACCCGGGGTGTCTGTCAGCTGAGCTCATCGCTAGCAAACAGCCTGAGCACAGAAATTTTGAAATCAAATAGTTCCAGAGGATGTTGGGAACGTGGAGCCAAGCGAGGCGAGCGCCTTCCCCGCCCCGGCTCCGGCCCTTGGAGGCACTGGGAGAGGGAATGTGCTGGTTACAATTAACTCGTGATATCATGGGAACCATAAAGCAAAACCAAGGCCTTGCCCTCCTCGTACCAAAGGCCTGGGAAAAGAGAAATTGTCAGCGTTTCTGTGGGGAGCAGAGCAGGAGCTGCTGGGCTCTCCAGCCCGTGGCTGTCAGTGCTGGCCATGCTCAGTGGCACAGCCCCTGCTCCCTGACAGCTGGGCTTCCCCTTAGTGTCTGTATTTGGGCTGTGTCCTGGGATCTCTCTTGGTTTTTTCCAGAGCACAGATTACTTTTTCTCGTCTGCTTTGAGTTGTGCTCTGGCTGATGTGGCCACTCCTGTGATTTCATCACACCCCTGAGCTGAACATCTGCCCAGCTGTGGGCTCTTCTGGATGCACCTGGGCAAGAGCCACCAACATTCAGTGTTAGTCCTCTCCCCTTCTCCAACAAGCCCTTGGAGCAGCCCAGTTTCTCTTTGGCAAGCTTTAGTGGAGCTCTGAGGTCATTCTTTGCTCTCAGGGGTCAAAGTTTGCTTGATTCTGATTCTGAAGAAATCAAAGGATAACTGGGAATAGAAGTGATGTCTTGAGCTGCTATTTGACAAAGCTTGTGCTTCCCAAACATCCTGGAAGACATCAGTCCATTGGGCAGATCCCTGCAGTGATCAAATCCAGGGGCTAGAACCATAGAACCTCCTGGAAACCAGAGTTTAGGTGGCCATTCCTGTGAGAATCACGTGCTAGAGAAGCAGACTGTGTTCTGAGTGGTCTGTCCAGCACCCACCACTCTGCAGCTGTATTGTGCAGGTGGGAAGGACCTGATCCCCGAGCTGCCAGGCTCCAAAATCCTGTCTCACCTCAGGAATCCCCACACTCACTGTCCTGGGCAGGTGATGAGCTTTGTCCCCTCACACTGAGGAGCTGCTGCTCAGCCAGTGTCAAATGCCACAGCTGCCTTGGGAAGCCTTCATATCCTCTCTCCAAATCTCACTTTAGCAGTACACCCCTTTCCTGTAACGAAAAAAAGCCCAATTGCATCTACCCAGAATCCTGTCTGTAAAATAATTCCCATCCTATGTCTAGGATGACCAAGGAAAACAAATGAGATTAATAAATAATAAAATTTGCAGGACATGTATTTTGCCAGAGACAAAATTGATTCAGATCTGGATGTGCTGTGTTTGGAGCTAAGTTTAGAACTCGGGATTTTGGATGGACTTCTAAATATTGACATACAGGGTCTCAGGCCTTTCTCACAGACTGCAAACATCCTGCCTTCTTGGCTGTTTTCATGTTGGGATCCATGCTCTGTTACCTTTCCAGGGAGAATTTAACTCTGGCCCTCAATGCAGGAAGAGCCAAGGGCTTTGGGAATAATTAGAAGCTTCATATGCTACCAGATCATTTGGCCTATCTTTTGAAGCATAAAAGGAAGGGATGGAGTAACATACAGCTCTTGCATCTATGAAATTCTTTCCCATTGGCAACCTCCCTGCAAAGTCATAATTAATGAGGATATTCCAGTTCAAGATCTCAGTTCCATCCCAGGCATTGGCTTTCCCAGACTCTGAGGTCTCTGCACTTGGAGGGAGATCCCAGCACAGTGTCCTGGGGCCCAGGCTGGGTTTAAAGCCACTGCCCAGAGTGTGCTGGATGCAGACAAGCAGCAGAGCCAGAGCAGAGCCAGAGCAGAGCCAGAGCAGAGTCAGAGCAGAGCCAGAGCAGAGTCAGAGCAAAGCCTTTCCATTTGTTTTTCCTGGCCTGGTGCGTGCTCAGTGCTGACAGAGAGGTCCTCCAGTCCCCACCCCACAGGGGATCCAGGTGTCCAGGAGCTTTGTCCATGTGTTTGATGTGTTTGATGCTCAGGTCCCTGGTGCCTTGCAGGGAGAGGGGCTGTGCCCACTCTGCTGAGTGACCCTGGAGCAGCACCGGCCCCTGCTCCCTCCCAGGATGGAAATGCAGATCCCAGCCCTCAGGCTGTGCCTCCCCAAGGATGGAAATGCAGATCCCAGCCCTCAGGCTGTGCCTCCCCAGGATGGAAATGCAGATCCCAACCCTCAGGCTGTGCCTCCCCAGGATGGAAATGCAGATCCCAGCCCTTAGGCTGTGCCTCCCCAGGATGGAAATGCAGATCCCAACCCTCAGGCTGTGCCTCCCCAGGATGGAAATGCAGATCCCAGCCCTCAGGCTGTGCCTCCCCAGGATGGAAATGCAGATCCCAGCCCTCAGGCTGTGCCTCCCGGTGCCATTTGGTCCGTGAATCCCCTGTGTGCCACATTGCAGTGTTGTAATTGCCAGCCTGGTCCCTGCTGGCTGTAAAGCTGTCCTCGGCAGGCTGTGATGGATGAGGCTGTGCTGTTGGAGTGGCCTTTTCTAGGGAGTGTTGCTGACTCCCTGGCATGTTCCTTGAGGTGATCCTCTGCTGCTCCATTGCTTCAGAGTGAGCCACAATTCCCCACTGCTTTCACTTCCCAGTCGAGCTGGTTGTTCTCAGGCTGCAGCTGATGTTTTCAATGCTGATTTCTGAAGAAAAGATGATGAACTTTTTCCTCGAAGGGGGAAGGTTTTCAGAGGCTACCCTGCTGCAGATGGTCAGTTAAAGAGAATACCACCTCTATTCATTATTTTAAATTACTTCTCCATGTCTTTGTACATTATTTCTTCTCTCTGATTATTCTGAAAAAGTTAAACTTCAGCATTCCATCACTGCTGGCAAAATAGCTCTGTCCTATGGTGTTGCTTCTCCTTCCTCCCCACTAACTTGGGTGATTGACTAACAAAATACTTGAAACATTTGATCTGAAATTTGCTTTTGGGTAACATTCAAGGCTTTAAACTTCAAACTTCATTACTGGAGAGCTTTCCTGCTGGTAAACTCTGAGCATTCCTGTGAGGCACCAGCCCAAAGCACCTTGTGTGCTGCTGTCCTGTGGGCACATTGAGAAAAGGCCTTGCAGAAGGTTTTCAGCATCACTGACTCATCTCACCAGTGCAGTTGGGATCTGTCTCTTTTGACTTAGACAGGATTTTAAGCAGATGAAATTAGACATCTTGGCTCCCTCTATGATGAATGGACAGAGATAGTGCCCCAAAGGGAGAGGTCTCAGCCCTTGGATTGACACTCAGGGGAGGTTGGAGGAGATGCCCTGTGGTGCTGTCCACTCTCCACTGATGGTAGGAGCTGCCTGTGTAACTGCATCGATCAGACACTTGACTTGCATGTGGCAGGATGGATCCCAGCTGCATGCCCATGATTTTAAAAGTATTTATGTGCTTAACTAATCAGGAGGCGATCTGCAGGATTTACAGAAGGGTTCTTCAGTTTCAGTGAAATAAAAGGGATTTTGCTTAGATCAGGCAGACCTTTGGGAAATCTTGTGTCTCATGTATTCATCTCAACCCTTCAGAAGAATGTGTGCCTGAATGTTCTCACAGAGGAAGGTCAGATGTGGCTGATGGGCATTTGGTACATCAGATCTTAATGTGAACCTCAGGAATCAGCAAACTTCTATTGAAAAAGAAATACTTTATTCAGAGGAATTGAAAAGAGCCTTTCCCAGTGCTTTTGAGTCATGTGTTCCTTCCCACTGAGGTCTCAACTGCACCACCCCACCTTGCAGTGCCTTGGTGGGGAGGAGAAGGCAGCGAGGGCTGTGTCCAGGTTCACCTTGGGATGTGCAGGGCTGGAATAACTCTCCTGTCCCCTGCAGAGACACCAGATATTTCCCTCTATTCCTAGAACTAGGAAAAGGCACTGTCAGCCTTGACTTTCCCTTCAACTTCATCCCTCAACTGCTAAACCTGATTTCAGAGAGGAGGCAGCTTCATGTTAGCTCATCAAAACTCCAAAACAGCAAGAAAGAAACCCTGAACAAAATCTCTCGTGTGCTCAAGTCCAGACATCCCTTCTTGAGCTGTAATTTGTGGCTGTCTGATCACTTTGGAGCTGTAGCACTGATTGCCTCACTCTTCCCTCCACAAGGCCTGGAGAGGGGCTGCTCCACTGGCTGCACTTCTGGGCTGTTCTTGGAAAATGCTGATCCTCTCTTGAAAGCTGGAGGGGGAATAAATCACCAGCAACGTGACAAACCTCCATGAAATTCAGCCACAGTAAAACCAAACAGAGTGGCTGAAGGCAGCTCCTGGTTGGGAGTTTTCGTGCCCATGCTGATGCTGTGAGAGCTGTGCCACATCTGCAGGTGTGTGTTTGGACCCAGCTGTGCCCTGCTGCAGGGTGGCAACTCATCACATCTGGTTCCCCTTGATTACAGTGCTGAGAAATCACCTTGTTCTCATTTTGAAGTAGCAAAGATGGCAAAATTTGGCAAAGATGGCAAAAGTTCCATTTATTCACAGCAATCACTTCTGGTTAGGAGAGAGAACAGCAAGATCCAGTAAGAGGGAGCTACCAAGGGTCAAGGCAGAAATAAGATGAGAAGTTTTGCACAGAGCATAATGAATCATCACAACATCCTTTATTTTGGGAAGGCTACTTTAAGCTGAAGTTTAAAGTTCCAGGATGCTGCTCCAGACCTGATCTTCTGTGTAGGCTGTCTTGGGTCTAGCTTAGCTCTTTGAAGGTCACCCAAGCCCCTGAGCTATCAGTTATCTGTTAAATAGACATCTCTGAGGGTCTCACAAAGGCTGATAGGAAATAATAGACCACAGGGCCTAAACAGAAAGGAAATCTCTGAATTCTTGCCTTGCTGCTCTCCAAGCAGAGCACTGGATGGCCCAGGGATTGAGGTGGAAGAAAGAAAGGGCAAAGCAGTGATGGAAACGGGGTGAAGAAACATCTTATTTTTCCTATTTAATCTCAGTCACTGACTGGATATGCAGCTTAGGCCATGTAGAGCTCTCTCTGGACAGCCACAGGTTTGGGCTTTTTCCTTTTCCTTGCTTCTTGGAAAAGAACGAGAAATGCTGGGACAACTTTGCTGGAAAACCAGATATGACATCTAGAAGCTGAATTTTCTCTGGTAAATAAATCCTACAATGAAACTGAACTAAACAAAGCTGCTAACTAACCTTGCCCTGCTGCTGAAGAGTTTTGTAGAGTTTTCAAACATCCTTGTGATGATTCTGTTCTTTCGCTGTTCTCCCAGTGCCACATCAAAACATTACATGACTTGAAAGCCCCAAACTCATGGAAGGGGGTATGGGAGGAGGAAAATACAAAGCAGCTTGTACAGACTGCTGTTGGGGGGGAGTGAGGATTGGTTTGTTGGGGTTTTTTTTCCCCACAAACCCCAGTAACCACATGAAAGCCCTTTAAAAAGTAGCAAAACCGTCTTCTTTGTAGTAGCTCTAGTAGTGCAGGTAGTAAAGGCTGGTATTAATTACCTGATGGAGCTTATTGCTGCAGGTGGCAGGCAGTCAGGAGCTGCAGTGCTTGGGTGGCCAATTGCACTGGTTTCCATAAAGCCAACAGGACACCTTGTCTACCTCAGCCCCCGGAGGAGACGCAGAGCAGGTTTCTGGAAGACATTGCCCTCCCAAAGGAGCCTGGGCTGGCTTTCTGGAGCCACCTGGATCCAAATGTGTGCAGACGTGCCTGTCTGCCTGCAAACCAGAGCTGCTGGAGGAGGAATCCGTGGTGTGACACAAACAGGCAGCCGGCACCGTGGGTGCTCCAATTAACGGTGCCACGGCGATCGCGGCTGCTCATGGGCTCATTACAAAAGACAGACAGACACCTGCAGGGGTCTTAAAATAATGATTCCTTTCATCTGGTGATTGGCAGAGGTGGGGTGACAAGGATCTGCTGCTTAGCATAATCTGAGAGTTTTTCTTCTCTTTTTTTTTGGATACCAGCAGAGGATGTAAGGTGGGCACCTGGAGCAGGGGCTTGGGGGGGACAGTGAGGCTGCAGCAGGTCTTTGCCTCACTCACCCCTCTGGAGCCAGGTCTGCCCAAGGTGCTCAGCCCTGGGCTTGAGGATGAAGTCACTCCTGGTCTCCATTGCTCAAATGAGCTGCTGGTGCTTTCTGAGGACACGTTTTCCCTGCCACCTTGGCATATCCTTGGCTCTGTGCACTGACTGCCAGGTCACAGACCCTGGGCTGACCCAAGTGCCTCCAGCCTCGTTCTGCTCCAGTGTCTCTGCTCAGATCTGTCACCATCACTGCCAAGGCCTTGCTCAAAACAGGCAATAATGGCAGAAGCTCCCTTTGGAATTTTCTCTCTTCCCAAGGCTGCACAGCTCTTCCATTGCTGCTCCCTTTCCTAAAGGCAAAGAGACCTCACATCCCTTTCAGCCTCTTCATTCTCCCTGCCTTGAGAAATGTCCTGGAAGTCTCAAAGGAGGAAACCATTTCAGGGCTGTGCCCATCCAAATCAGTCACTGGGACATCCATAGCGAGAAGACTTGTGCCAGTTCAGGCTTCTCATGAGTCTTCTGAGATCCCTGAGGTTTTAGTCTAAATTATTTTTGTTATGCTGGGCCCAGCAATAGAAAATAAGAAGAGGTTATTAGCTATTTTCTAATTATATTCTGACCTTTTAGATTATTTTTCAGTTATGGATTTCAAATCCATTTGCAAAGTTTGGTGAACTAAGTCCCAGCATAAAGTGCCACCTTGTTTTTCAGGTCAGAAAAATAAAGTGTTTTCCCCAAATATATGAGGAGCTGAGCAGGGATTAGACCCCAGACCCTCAGCTCACAATCTCTTCCTTTAACTGCCAGCTCAGCCTTTGCTCATTCTGGTATGGGAAAAGCAATTGGGAATAAGAAGCTATTACTGGGGCAGGCGGTCTGTGGGGGATAGAGTTACAGTTTTTACAATAATGTATTATTTAGGACTGGGTTGCCATTTGAGATGGACTCAGGCTGCAAATTCAGAGGCACTGCTGGGATTGAATATTGAAAACCCCAGAGTGGAGAAGCGTTTGAGCAGAGAAGCATTTGAGTTTGAGGTTTGGGATCTATTACTGTGGATTCCCAGAGCTGTCTGTTCCAGAGGTCTACAGCACATCTTCTGCAGCACTTATCTCTTGCCCTCAATATTTATTTCACCATTCAGGAGAAGAGACAGGAGGATTTTCTCTGTCATACCATTATGATTCTTCCCTCTTATTGACCAACTCAAGCAAAATTGTTTACAGATCTAATAGAAAGGGCAAAACTTTCTCATTAATTTTTTTTTTCCTGGCTCCTATTACGTTGCTGTGTGTTTGGAATGTGTGTCAAGACAGGAAAAAAAGGGATGTTGATACGTTTTCTTTGGTCTTTCATTTGAGGCTTGCTAGCTGTTTTCAAACTGAACTTAAACAGAAGGCCACAAGAGTTTAAACCTGATTAAAAGGATGCAGGAGAACATGAAATGCTGCTCTCCAGAAGCTCTCAGGCTCCCTGTTAATCTGTGCTGATGCCTTTTGAGCATCAGGGTTAAGAGACAATAAAGAACATGGGGCAAAAGGGATCAAGACAAAAAAAAGTGAATTAGTGAATTAATGAAGAAAGATCTTGAGAAAAATGTCTTTGATACCTAAAAATAACTAATAGTGTGTGTTAGTTTAAAAGCATATTTTCAATGCAGGGATAAGTGCACGCAGCAGGGAGGAAAATACAAGAGAGAGGCTGGAGTAGAGAGTGTAGAGGGTGAATTTAACTGACAATAGATCACTTGAGCCTGTGGTATCACATTTAGAGGGTTAAAAGGCTAAACATCTTCGTATTTAATGGAAGATGCTCCTAGAATTCTCAAAAGCAAAAGATGGAGAGAAAAATCTGCTGCCTGGGAACTTGAAAGAGCTGCACTTTTGAGCCCAGAGCCTGGAAAGCTGCAAATCTATTCAGTGGGGAGACCCAACAGATATTTTCCTTCTCTTCAGCCCCGCAGGGAATGGGCTCTGTCCCAGGGGATTTGGGATGCTGAGGCTGATCCCAGGTGTGCTGCTCACCCTGCCTCATGTCCAGTTCACTTCAGGATTATTCCACCTGCAGTTTAGGTTTAAATTAGGAGTTTTCAGGGCCTTTCCACCTTTATTCATGGACAAACACTCTTGACCAATGGATGAGGAGGGACATCAACCAAAAAAGGTTTGCTTTGCTGACAACACATCAGGCCAGCACTGAGTTTACAGTGAAATAGTTTGGGTTCATAGTGAAATATTTTGGGTTTATAGTGAAATACTTTCTACCACTTTGCTGAAAATTGCTCTTGGGTATTAATCAGGCTGGAGTTTGCAGGGTCAGGACCAAACAGAATGATTATAATTCAGAAAACTGCAGTAATGTGCTGATGGTTGTCTTTGCTAGAATTTTACCACTCAGTATTTGAATCAAAAAGTCATTCTTTTTTTTCTTTTTTTTTTTTTTAGTCATGAGTGTATTTTTTTTGCTGANTTTTTTTTTTTTTTTTTTCCTTTTTGCTAGGGAAAGCATGCTCTGTAGGTAACCTGCCCTCCCCAAAAACCAATAAATCATGTTCTTGGAGAACAAAGATCTAAGGATGCACTATAGAAAGAAATAACATGAACAAAGCTGTACCATACATTAAAACCAGCAAAACTGCTTAAGGCATTCCAAATGCATTTTTTTATTAGTATTGTGTTGTGATGCTAAACAGAAAATGACAACTGTGAATAAGATAAAGGTCTTCATTGTGCATGAAAAATTCAAATTGTTACTTTAAGGAGCGATTTATTTTTTTTTAAACATCATAAAACATTTATGATAACATTTTACAAAATTAGGAAGGGGAGAATTGGCTTGAAATCTTCGAAATCCATTAAATTTTCATGTTGTTGTTCAAAGCAATGGTTAAAAAAGCAAGAAAAGAAAAAGGTCTAGAAGGCATGAATATAGATATTTGAATATATATTTGACAGCTTTATCTGAGAATCAGAAGTCTGGAACTTGAACTAAATTAGGGCTGAACAAAACTTTTATCTGTGGGTTGGCTGAGAATTTCTGAATGATTAATGACTGCGGCAGAGCATGAACTTTCCAGGCTACAGAGGAAAGAAGAGGGTCATTCCCAGAAGATTCTGGACACAACTGAGCCAGAGACAAGGCAGTGAAACCACTTTGCTGAAAGTTCAGGGAAAATCTTTGTGTCTCATGAGAAACTGCTAATTTCTCAGGTCTAAGTGTCTCTAGGCACCTTTGCAGTGAGTTTTGCCTCTCTCTAAGCAGCTGGAGCAAGAATTATGCTCCAGGGAAAGGAGAGGGAGGTGGTGACCCTGCCAAGGCCAGCAGGTCTTTGCTGCCTCATGGAGAGGCACAAAAACGAGAAACCTGAAAACCATTTTAAGGCAGCTGCTGTTATGAGCTTGGGGTGGGTGTGCACATCTCTCCCAGGGCAGGATCAGGGATTAAATCCCCAAAACACAGCATCCACACAGCAGGATGGGGGGACTGCCCCAGCTGAGATGTGCTGGAGATGATTTTAGGTGAAATTAGTGTGGTTTTGTACGAAAATTTGAAATAATGGGCCGTGGGAGTGCAGGGAGTGGAGTAAGGAGGGGCTGGTGGGCTGGGAAAACGATGTGTCTGTTGAGCACGGTGGGAATCACATCTCCCACCGTGCCAGGAGAACAGAGACCCAACACCCCCACATGCCCAGGGACCTCAGGCACACTGTCCCTGTCCCCTCCCTGGCAGCCAGGAGAAGCCCTCCCCACGCGCTCCCGACAAGAGCGGCAATTTGTTCCCCTTTAAAGCGAAATTAATTGTGGCGCAGGAGTGAACGCGAGGACTTCAAACGAGCCAGTGACTCCGACTGGAGGAGCTGGCACTTGGAAAACAAACAGGAGCAGCAGCAACATCCTTGTGTGTCATGCTGCACTCGCAGAGAGACTTTTGAAATCCCGGCTCCGCGCTCGCTGCTCGGCGGAGCCGCGGGAAACCCGCGCGCTGCATTTTGCCGGTTAGTAATTACGTTGTTCATATTTTATTTATTTCCTCAAAAGGAACTGGTAATTATTACACAATGCTTTCCCCCACACCAATTTGGAAGATTTATCAATTATAATCTAGGAGAACGGCCCCATGTTAGACTTCAAATGCGTCTCATTAAAGATATTTTTTAGGGAGAGTGGTGGAAAAACAAAGAACTGCTGTGCTGTTGTCTTTTACTTCGCTTTAATGTCGGGTTCAGAAGTAATGATGTTGGGAACAATCATTCTTCAAGCCTCTGTTTCCTTGTGTTTACTCATTAAACACGAGAACCAGGTGCTCTCACGGGGAAATGCTCATTCTAACATTGGCTTTAGAAATCAAAAGTCTCTTCACTTTCACTAACAAGCACAGCTTCACAGGGAAGGGACTGGGAAAAAAGCAGCCAGGACCTGCTTTAAAAATGGAATATTAGTGCCCAGCCCATAGAAGCCGTCCTGATTTTGGAGAGCTCTTGGTGGGAGGCATGTGATTACAGGGTGTTCACAGTGCCTGATATTTGGTCTTGGTGTTCAGAGCTTCCCAGGTAGAGAGGGGCTCCTTTAGGAGCAGTGGAGGTCAGATCTTGTTCTCATTCTCCTCCAGAGGAACATGTCCATCCCCACTGATCAGCCAGGGTAAGCAGCTCCCCTGATAGTGCAGAGTGAATACCCCTGTGGAAGGCGGTTCAAGCTCTGTGACATCTCCTGAGCTGTTCAGTGGCCTCAGTGTAGACATTTCAGGCCATTCTGGACTCCTCAGGTCTCTCACTCAGGAGATCTGCCCAGGCTGGTGGGACATGGAGCATGCAGAGGTGAGGGAGGTGCCCCAGGGCTCATCCCTGAGCAAGCACAGCTCCACCCCAGCTGGGACGTGCTGGCAGGATGTCATGGGGTCACATCAGGGCTTGGAAGATTGAAAACTTCTTTTTTCTGGGGGGAGGTCACTCAGTTTTCTTGAAGTTTCTGTAGGCAACATTCAAGAGCCCAGAGTGCAGGTCCAAGCTGAGAAGCTGATCTGGCTCTGAAAGTTTCTCTGTTATCTGTGCCCACAATATTCACAATTTGGTGCCCCTCTCGGCCATGAATCTCTTTTGATCCCTTCAGCAATGAGGGAATGGGAAAATTCAGGACTGAAATCCCAAGCTGATTTTCCTCCACTGGTTTTCATGTGGGGCATACCTGGGAATGTCTCATAGGGAGCCAGAGGTTCTGTGTTGTATGGATAAGGGTTGGAGGGAGATGAATGCTCTCCCTTTGGATGGTGGCATGAGTGCATCTGGACAGGAGGCAAAGAGAGCAGCTGTGCAAGGACCCTTCTGTGTAGAAAACCTCTGGGGTATTTTTCCTTGAATCCTGAAAACTTTCATATTGCCAGAGGCTGAAATTTAAAGAAGAAATTAAATTATTTTGCCACAAGTAGAAAACTTCCATTTCTGCAGGAAGTACTTTTTTTGCAAGATTTCAATCCATCCTAATTTTAGTTCCAATTTAGTGCAGCTCAGGGCTGGACCTTTATTTGCAATGATTTACAGCAGTGTCCCCCCCTGGGCTGCAACTGGCAGAGCCAGCACCAGCCAGTCCATTCAGGTTGACATTCAGGTGTCAACCTCCATTAATAATTATTTAAATTGTCCAACTGCCCTAAATGGGCTTTGCTGGAGGGCTGCTCCCGTTCCTGATGGCTGCACAGCTCCTCTTGCCAAGCCCCCAAGCCTCTGAGCCATCCCATTGATGGAGAACCTGAATCTGTGTTAAAAGCTGTGAATCTGCTTTCCTGCTTCCAGCCCACCTTTACAGAGCCGGCCGCTTAAACTTTTTACTTGTCCTGCAGGAAAGCCTGTTAGTGGGAAGATATCAAGGGGAATCTGTGTAGATCTGATTGGCAAGCTGTGTTCTTAGTTCTTGGTGCTTTTTTGAGTCGTCGTCTTTTCCCCAGCAGTGCCTTTTAATTCTGGTTTTATAGCTGACCTTGTTACTGTTGTTAGTACAGTTTTTCCCTTTCCCTTTTTTTCAGCGTAGCACTTCTGTAAATGTTTTTGTTCTTTGTTCTAGTTCACTGTCCCTTTGAGGTTCTCTCTGATGTCTAGTCAGTGGCGTGTTTTTGATAAATTCTTCCCTAGCTGGTGCATCTTCTCTCCAGGTATCAAAAATCAGGGCAATGGTTATTGAAGGGACGCTCATTAGAGCGAGCCACGATTTCAGTGCTGCTGCCTCTGCTAAGGAGTGGGTGCCTCCGAGTCAACAAATGGGCCAGCATTTAAACAAAGAAGCAGGAGAGTTGCCCTTGCAGACCCTCCGGGCAGCACCTCAGCCGAGCACGGGGCTTTGAGCGCGGGGCTTTGATTGCCACGTGTGTGATGGGGAGAGCAGCAGCCCTGCAAAGGCCCTGCCAGCCACATCCCACACCCACCAGAACAGGGACAGAGCCGTCTCCTCGTGCTCCCACACAGCCAAGCTGTGCTTGGAGGGTCAAGGGGAAGGATTGAAAGATGGGAAATGGCAAAATGAGCTCTGGTTTGTACCCCTGTGCTTACAACTGCAGTGCATGAAAAGGGTGCTGAGATGGGCAATGGGCTGGAATGTTCCTGAAGTCCTGCTGGCACAGCAGCCACATTCTGGCCTTGGCTTCTCCATGGGAAGCTGAGCTGGCTCTGACCCCCTCCTTGGGTGTGTTGACCCGAACCAAGTCCTTGGCTTCAACCTCATCCCAACCAAACAATCTGTGCTGCAGCAGAACCCAAGTCACACACAGTTCAAAGCGGTTTCTCTATGTCTTAAGGGTTCAGTATAAAGCTCTGCCTCCCTGGGAACCCTCTTTTTTGTCAACCTGCCCGCAGGCACCAAGAGATCACCCACTACACAAAGAATTTTTGAGCATGACGTAAGATTTGCTGCATCCTCTTGAAGTCCTCTGTGGACAGCGAGCAGAGCAGGGAGGACCAGCAGCTCCAGGTTCTTTGTGCCAGCCCAGCAGGGAGCTGGGGAATATGGGGATCCTCATAAAAGGGAAACCAGCAGTCCCACCTCTGTATTTTCCCAGCACAGACACTTTGTCTTGGATTATTCGGGAACCTTTCTTGTGTTCTGCATGGTAAATAGGCTTTCCTTGAGTCTCTCATGTTGGAGGTTTAACGATGCGAAGGGCTTTGTTCTGGTTACATGGCAGAGAACAGCTCCAAGGTTTGTTTACACCAAAGGGCAAGGGCATAATAATCCTCTCTGTGCATCATGCAAGGGCTTGCAGCAGGAAAGGTAATGTCTAATGACCTTCATTTCTTAAACGCTTTCCAAACTCCTCCTCAGACACTAGAGGGTGAAACTCTGCAATTCCACTGAAAAGTAAGTGACAGAGGGAAAATGAACCACAGAAAGGTCAAAGATGGTGTCTGAGCCAGGAGACTTGGCTGCTTTGATTATGTCAGCGCTGCCCTATATTCTAAGAACCTTTAGGAAATTAAAGAAGCTCTGAGTTGGATAAAGTTGTAAAGTTGAAGTTAAAAACAAGTTTGAATGGCCTTTGGCAATGCCTTTTGTGCTTCTGAAATACTGCAAGATGCTGCTCCCTGACCAGGCAGGCCCCACTGGCTGTGCTGAGGATCCAGCAGAAATTCTGCCGGAGTCCAATGTGACACAGATTCCCAGGACCATCAGCAAAGCCACTCAAAGAAGACAGCCTTAAAATAAACTCAAAGTTCTCTTCATGGCTTCATTTCAGAAATCAAACCAGCTGCCAAGTGCAAATGCTGGAAGTACATCCCTTAATTTAACATTAACTTCAGCTTGTTGCAACTTGATGGGCATACTCCAAATGCACCACTGCTTTGTTCTGACTCTAATTCGCTCATCCACACCTGCCCAGACTGCTGGTGACTTTCTCAGTTGTATCCACATGTACAAGTCCTGGTGTTGAGCTGTGTCAGCAAACACTTCTCCTTGTTGCTTTAAAAAGGTTGCAAAATGCTTGTTTGGTGCCAACGAGCTTCACGCAGCCAAAAATGAAATGCAAATAAGAGGTTTGGCCCGTTGCTGGTGAGGCTCTTCAAAGCCAGGCTCCCCTTCCTGTGATGTGAAGACTTTGAGATGGAATCCCCCCAAGCAAGAGCAGCTCTCAGAAGGGGTGCCAGCACCTGGTAAAATCAAAGCTTTGAAGATGGGCCTCCCCATTGATAGAAGCCTTTGCATAAGTATCCTCCTATCTCCTCTGATGCCTTTCCAGTGTCAGCAAACTGAGAGCTCCAAACTCAGGCACGGGGTGGGATCCCTGTGCTGCTCCCTCACTGGAACAGCAGGTCCTGGCTTTGCTGGAGGCAACCACCCAACCACAGAGGTGGGTCCCACTGACCTCCTGCCTGACTCAGGGGCTGGCAGGTGAATTCCAGCAGATCTGCTGGGGTGCTTGGAGATGTTATCACACCCCTACTTCCCCTTTTCTCTGTCCTCCCCCTGCCCACTCCTCCCCTGCAGAGCTGGAAGAGCAAAGCTGTGCTGGCACCATGACCTCTCCAGGGGAAGTCCAGCAGCTTCATGGAGAGGGAGATCTTGCAGGGCTGAACCTCTGATTGCCTGTGCCACAGGAGCAGGAACATCCCACAGGGGCTGGGCAAGTAGCAGCATTGAAAGCTCTTGCAGATCTCACCTGCTGAGCCCTAACAAGGAAAATTCTGCTTTTTGGATCTCCCTGAAGAAGGTGGTGGTGTGGCAAATGAGGAAAATGCCATGATTTGTCCTCAATGTGTAATTGGGGCATCTTCCAGTGGAAATGTGATGCTTTCAACCACCCTCCCCTGACTTTCTCAAAAAGAGAATCAATCACTTCATCTTCTTCTCAGAACCAGCCTCTGCTCCTCTTCCTCAGGCTGTTCTTCACCAAAGCTTCTCCTGCACCAGACAAGACATTAGATGGCTCACAAATTCCTTTTTATTGTTTGATTGGGCACTCTTTTGCTTCGATGTATAACCTGCTGAATTACAAGGAAAAATTCTTTTCTGCTCTAAATTCTCTCTCACAGAGAAGCCTTAAAGCTCTCAGTTTTCCTCATCCCCAAAAGATTTCCTCTAACAAGGGATAAGAAACAGGAAGGAGTGAGGTTTCATCTCACTTTTCATCCTTTCCTCTAATCAAGCAACACTCCCTGGCACCTTGCACTACCTGTCTTGGAGCCTGTTCTGGGGTGAGGATTGTCCTCTGGCCAGGAAGGATGGGGGTGGAAATGAAAAGAAAAACCCGCAGGCTCTCCCTGGGAAGAGGAACTGGGAGTGCAGTGGTTTGGGCACACGGGCCAGGAGAAAGGTGTTGGCTGATGAAGTGGCCATGCAGGTCCCTTGGTGTGTGGATAAAGAGCAGGAGGAGTCTGTGTATCTCCTTCTGGTTGTGTTTCTGAGACACCAAAGTGCTCTGGTCTCCTGAGAGCGTGGCTGGTGAGACGTGGGCTGCTCCTCTGCTTGTCTTTTCTCCAAGTCCTTGAAGATCCGTCTTTGGGGTGCTTTGGGAGGGAAGTGGTTACTTGCACTGAAACACCCAGGAGAGGGTCTTGTGGGAAAAAGTGTCTCATGAGGACCATGGCTGCTCTTTGCCCTTCACAGAGGGAAGCTCATCTGGGTTATTGTCATAATTTCAAAATGTTTCATTTCTGAGCAAGAAATCCAGTGCTTTTGTCCACCAGACCCCAAACTGGAACACCCCGTAAAACATTAAACTGGAAATATGTTAAAACTGCATATTATGGTCTTAATGAATTATCTGTTTTGGAAGGGGAAAACAGTGAAGAATTGCTGGCGTAAGTGTGGAATAAGATTTTTCAAAGGAATTACCCCAGCCAAGGCCTAGGATAAAAGTATTTTCAATAATAGCATTAGACCAAGAAGCAGCACAGCAAGAAATGCCAACTGTAGTCTCTAAATGCTTAAGCAACTTGAAATCTAAAGATGAAAAGGCACTGTACACTATTTACTCTTCTTAATGCTGAATTGTACAGAAGTACATTTATATTTTATACCTCTTTGAACTGGGAAATATGTATAATTCCCACAAGAGGATAAAGTATTTTTGCACTGAAGGATTAGAGAGGTGCTGTTTAAAAGACAGTTTCAGGTACAGCTCTGAAAGGGTCTTTGACAGTAGGTCTGGCCAGTGCTCTTGTTCTTTCATTAGAGCCCAGAACTGGTGCATCACGTCCGCATTTCGCCAGCGAAGGCGCTGGAGGGGAACATCAGCAGTCCGAGCAGATCTTAAGCAAATTGCTGCTATTTGAAGGCAGAGTTCTGCTTCAAAATCAAGAGGCTGATAAATGTCTTTGACTGCTCCCCAGCCTTTGTGATGGTCTCCACCAGGGTGACCCGCTGGACCTCATCCATGCGCAGCCACAGCCTTTGTGAGGCGCTCCCACCGCGGCCCAGCTCCTCAAACCGGGGAGTGGGAAGTGCTGGCTCTTGTGGAGTGCTCCTGTTTGAACCCAATCCGTTATCTCCTCAGATGCATTGCTCTGTTGGGAGGTTATTAGGAGTGACAAGCCTCTGGGAACGTAATCTAGCATTTGAATAAAGCAACTGCTGCGTCCTGCAGGTGACTCCTTTGTGGCCACGCTCAGAGGAGCGGTGCGAGGAAGGGTCGCTCCTGCCTTTAAACTTCCTCAGCGTACACGGAGGGGAGAAAAGACAAATAAAAGCCAGGCAGTTTAGCTTGCACCATCATTTAACAAGTTCTGTCGGCTCGGCTGGAGTGGCTGGGGAGGGATACTGCCCCTTCTGAAACAAGGCAGCGCCTGAGTCGGTTTCATTTGATTGAATGTGTCATCAGATCTGACCACGAGCCAAATAAGGCCAGAAATATTTCCCTGGGATGACGGAATCCCGTTTATCTGAAGGTTTTCTCTCCCCTGACGTCGCTTGCTCTTGGGCAGGGTGGCTGAGGGGATGCCAGGCGGGCTCAGCCCCTCCTGCCCCTCTCCACCCATGCTCCTGTGGGTCTGTGCTTGGCTGATTGTAGGGAATTCTTATTTACTGTGGATCCAGCCCTTACATCAGGCTCTGGCCATGGGGTCGGTGCTGGTGGGAGGGAGCAGGGCTTTGCCTCCTCCAGCCAGGGATGGGGCAGTGAGCTTTAACCAGCAAATATGGGATTGAAGCCTCCATTGTGCCAGCCCACCGTGGGGAGGGGGAGAGCAGCAGATAATGAGCTGCTGCATGATCAACCGCGAGAAGAAGGTATAAAAGATATAGACCATTAGAAAAGAACAAGGCTTTAAATGCCATCTGAGATTTTAGCTGAAAAGCCCTTTATTAGGTTTGAAAAAAATCTACATTTAACAATATAGAGTACCCAGTCCTGTAGATTTCTACCGCAAACTCCTCTGAAGTAAACTACAAAGGATTGTGATGTTTCTTCTTTCAGACTTTTTTTTTTTTATATGAACTTTTTTTAAGGCACCGTATCCCAGTGAACTATCCTCCATTTCTTTTTCTTGCTGAAGCTGCAGATGTACATTATGCTAGTGTGAAAAAAAGCTAATTAAACTGCATAGACTCTGCAGGAGGCAGAGAAGGCCTGCAGTGCACGGGGGATGATTGATTTGGACTGTCACACAGCTCTGCTGGGTGTCATAACTTAGTGACAAATAAAGGATTACAGTGTCCCAGAGTAACTCTCTCCCTTTTATTGTTCACCAGACATCAAAGCACAAAAGCATATTAGCATTTTTAATAAGTAGTTAGGTCAGTCGTGGCCTACAGTTTGGAATTACTTTCTGTAAAACTGAAAAAAAAAATGAAAGACAAACCAAACTTATTGGTAGATTAAAAAATATAATACTCACAAGGCAGGAGCAATTCTTCCATTGCTTTCGATTGGGAGTGCATTATTTGTCTAAAACATGTGGGGAATGCCAGCTCCCAGCCCATTGTTTGAAAGCAAGATTTCTAGCTATAAAAATAATATTAAGAAGTTGAAAACATTTTATCAGAAAAGCAATTACTGAACTTCTAGCATTTGAGGCCTGTGTGTTGCTTTATTTGTGCATTTTCATGGGGAGCTTATTGTTTTCTGCTTACAATTAACAGTATAAAATTTCTGGGGTTTTTTTTAAATCACCTTATCTCTAATGAACATGTATCCCTGGAAATAAAGTTGAGGGTATCTTGTATTTTTAAAACAGCATAATAATAGTAATTTGAGGGTGTTTGCTTTGAATAAACAGAAGTTAGATATGAAAATACGAACCAGGATGGAATAATGAAGCTGGTGGTTTTATCAGAATATAATTAGCTGGGCATAATTGTTAACCTTTCCCTTTGGAATGGGCAGAGCTTTTTTGGATGTTGCTGCTCTGTGGATGGGGATAAAATGGCAGGGGCAGGATAAATCTGTGGGAACGCTGGGCTGCTCCTTGGACACTCGCAGTGTGTTCACACTCAGCCTGGGCAAACCCACAGCAGCAGCTGGAAAACGTCCCCTCCTCAGTGGAGATGCCCCAAATGGCTTTGGGGTGTTTATCAACACTATGCAGGGTTTGAGCTAAACCTTTATACAGGAGGATTGGGCTCGAAACAGCATTCTCTGCAGTGGGATTGATCAGAACCAGAGACTGAGGAGGAGTTGAGGCTGGAGGGCTCCAGAGCTGCTGCTCCATCCATCACCTTGGCAGACCGAGATTCCCACCCTCCCCAGGAAAAGAAAGGCTACACTAAAGCTGCAAACTCCACTCTCCTCTGCTCCCCTCTCCATGGCATTAAAGCCACCAAAACATTATCCACGTGTGGGGTGCAGCCGCTAAAATCAGTTAATTTACCCCAAAGCACACATTTGACACATTTTGGGGTGGCCCGTGTCACTGTTATCAGTTGCTATCCCAGCAGTGTCATTAGCAGGGTGCTGTTATCGCTTGTGCTGGTTTTTGGGGAATTAACCCTTTGCTGACCGGCTTCCTTTATCTTGGCATTCCT
Source organism: Pycnonotus jocosus (assembly GCA_013400435.1). NCBI lineage: Eukaryota > Metazoa > Chordata > Aves > Passeriformes > Pycnonotidae > Pycnonotus > Pycnonotus jocosus. The sequence goes on along the minus strand of VWYP01026930.1, from coordinate 38,920 downwards.
TTATTCTGGCATTCCTTTATCCTGTTGCTGCTACTTCACACCTCCTTGGGGTGGGGTCCAGCACTAAGAGCACCAAGGATGGTTTTGCTGGCTGGAACTTGCTGTTCTCCACCTACCCTGGGAGACAGGGGAAGGACTCAAGAGTTTCTTCTGCATTTTGTGGGGAAATGTCACTTTTCAATGGGACATTTGGCTGAGCTCACCTTGGATGTGTCACCTTCTTTAATCACTGGCAAGAGCCCATGGTGCCCCCAGACCCCAACAATGGGACAGTTCATTTTTCTGTATGGGCAGCACCTGTCCTAGTGGAAACCTCCATTACTCCCAGTTGTCTCTTAAATATCAAATTTCCTTGCTTCTTCCTTCCTTTCCTGCAGCAGTACTGACGGCATGCCTGCCCCACCAGGACCGACAGACTTTCTTCTGTCAAGAGCAGTGGATGCTGGAGTGGAAAGCTGCAGTAGGATAGAATAATGTGCATTTTTAAGGTGTCTCTATATATATTTCAGGAGCTGAAAAGGAGGAAGAAAGCCAAGATCTCTGTGGAACTCCAGCAAATATTCCATGGATTATCAATGGTGCAAGATCACATTTGGGGAACTAGTGGAATGGGCCACAACAGCTGTAAAGCAGATACAGTTTTCTCATTATCCTTGGAGAGGTGTTTCCTCCCTTTTTAACAACTATTCTTTTAATACGTCTTAAATGAAACCTTCATTTGCCTGGTATGAAATTACCTCTAAAAAAATAATCAAAGAACTTTGTTTTTCTTTACAAGAAAAAAACCTGGCACTTGGATACATGTGTGACAGACACCTTATAAATCCCCGTGAGGAATCAAAAAAAAGGTAGGAAATCTTTCAGTTTCAGAGAAAAGAAATGGTTTCACACTAGAGATTAAATAATATTATAAAATATCACCTTGTGCCTACACAAAAGTCATTTAAGACACAGTGGAGATGTCCAAGAACAGAACAGTATTTACCCATCTGTAGGTGCCAAAACACTGAAACACAGTGGAGGAATTTTTGATGGTGGAATTTCCACCTAAATTTAATTTCCTTTTTTTGATTCAAATAAACCCTTCCATTTAATTTTAATGCAGTACTTTCCAGTAAATCCAAACTCACCATTCTTCAGGGCATTTAAACCCATATCCAGAGCTGAATTTTGCAATGTGGATCCATCACTTGTATCTGTGTGTGCTGGTCCCAATGAGTTTTGAATATTGTGCATTCTTGGGGCTACAAGAACATGATGGAAGACTCTGTCCTCGTGTTACAGACAAGCTGTAAATCTCAACAGGACATGGAATCTGAATGCAGGAGACTCTTAATCTTGGCAGGAGTCAGCAAGTCCCCTCTGTACTCACACTACAAAGGCAACTTGCGTGAGGGTTTTTGCAAACTCTGTTCCTCAGGATCTTATTTTTATCATGGTGATTTCCTACTTTCCCTAAAAAAGAGACAACAGTGTGAACTGATTGATTTTCTGTTGGACACACCAGCATAATTTATGCATACCTGCCCTGCATTTTCCAGTTATTTTTCTGGACCTTTCTGGCAACTGGGAGTCTCTTCCTTGCTCGGAATCCTGTACACTCACTCACTCTTGCAATCTGGGAGGCTCCTGCATATTTGAAAGTGATGGCTTCATTTGTTTTTCCAAGTTCTTACTGAATCACTTGTTGGTGTACAAGTGACATTCCAAGCAGCAGATTAATGAAAGCGCCTTTCTTCTTTGTACAAGTTGTGTTACGTCAGAAATTTCTCCACACGCACACCAGTTCCAGTTATCTGATTGATACACTTAGACATCACGCATGAAATATGCTTTTATTCATGTATTTGTGTCTATAAACTGAAAAGAGGCCTTTATTCTGGAGGAAGAGTCCTGCAGCTCGGCGCTGAACTGCACGGCTCCATCAACAGTTGAGCTGGATCCTGGCCAAAACCCAGCCTTATCTCTTCCAGCAACATCAGTGCAAGGAACCACAAGAGGTGAGGTTTGAAAGATCCATTTGGGGGAAAAAATAAAACACAAAAAAACGCAAAAACCCACAGACAAAGTCATGATGTCACTCCAAATCCAGGGCTGGGAGATTTTGGCTGGTGTTCTTGGCCTTGCTCTCGGCTGTGGGGTTGTTGTGGTGCAAAGGGGAAGCAAAGGGCAGAGTTTGTCTGACCCTAAAAATCATTACCTTAGGGCTCCATGTTCCATGTACTGCATGGTGTGGAGAGGCTGGAGGGAGTTGGGAAGGCGGTCAGTGGAAAAAAGCTCCTATGGGGCCTTCCATCTCAGAGGTGATGCATAACCACATCCCAGGCCAGCTGGGGTTGTGTTGGAACCCTGGGCAGGAAAAGAAGATAAAAAGCTACAGAGTTGGTGCCCACTGCTCCTGGAATTGCTTGGTGTGAGGATGAAGATGAGGGTTGGCTGTGGATATTTGCCCCACAGGAGCCTCAGCCATGTGGGGACACCACTGGGAACTGTCCTTGTCCCACTGGCCTCGGGCGCTGTCTATCCCAAAGCCCTCCTGGCCCACCAGGCCAGGCAGAGGAGAAACTGGTAGAGAGCAGCTAGAACACAAATACCAGGTTCTGTGAGTGAGCCTGAGAGGAAAATCATGCCCAGGGAATCTCCCGGATCCCTGGAAGTGTCCAAGGCCGGGTTGGATGGGGCTTGCAGCAACCCGGGAGAGTAGAAGGTGTCCCAAGGCAGGGGGGTGGAACTGGATGAGCTTTAAGGTCTCATCTCTGTTCAGCTGCAGAGCTGTGTGAGGGCTGTGGGAAGAGCTTGTTGAAGTCTCAGCCCATCTGCAAATAAATTGTCCAACAGCACCCTGGGAGAGGCCCAGGGGCTGCCATTGCTGAGACAGGCCTGTGACGTGCCTAATGACATCCATAGGGGGGGGTGGGTCATTTTGTGGGCAGGTTTAGGGCTTGGTGTCCCTGGGCTGCAGGTCCTCCCTGCTGAGACCAGCTGGGACCAGGAGCCTTCAATCTGGATGGTCTGAGGGGAAAATGTGACCTCGGGGTGCTCTTTCCCTCACTTATTTTATCCCAGGTGGATACCCAGGTGAGTTTGGACAAGAAGCTGAGGTGGGTTTTCTTTCCCCACTGCAGGAGGCAGGTGGAGCTGGTGATCACTTGGACCAGATGAAACACTGAGAAGCAACTTTTAGTTCTGTAAGAGCCAGCAATGTTCAAATCCTGATTTGTCCCACCAGCATCTGGAGGAGTTTGTGCTGGGCTGGGCCTGGCATCCGTGATTTCCAACCCCATCCCAGGACTTTGACTTCCTCTTTGAAAAACACCCAAGACCTGCTCAGAGAGCCCATTTGCTAAAAGATTTCCATAATCCATGAGCCATTAACAACCTCACACAAAGCAGGACCTTAACAGGCAGGCCTGGCACAGAAACCAAAGCCCAGAGGGGCTTAATTTCTCTCCTGTCCTTCCCCAAAGTGGGCCACAGTTAATGCCAAAAAGGGGTTTATGCTATTACTGCAAGAGCTCTTGGATCAAGCATTTCACTCACAAGCTTCCTATTTACTTCACTGCTTTAACACTCTGCTGGTTTAAGCACATGCAGCTCTACTGGAAGGAAGCAGAAGCATTTGCAAAATAATAATAACAAAAAACTTTTATAGAAATATTCGTGCATCCTGTGCAAAAGCAAAGCTTCACAATGGTCAAAAGGAGAAGCAAAGCCCTAAATAATTTAGTAATTTTTAACCAGATGCTCCAAAATATGGGGTGGGGGGGAAGCAAAATGATGGCAGGTCTGTTCAAATACCTAAGTGTGATATATACAGATATATATATACACACATATATATTACTGGATGTGAAGGGGTAACCTGGACTTAGGGGTGTTTTGGGGAGCACAGAACAGTTTCATGCTTGTTCAACAGCAGAGCACATTTCCCCTCCTTTTTTTTTTTTTTTTTCAGCTGAGAGACAAATGAGCTAAAATGACAGAGACAGAATGGAAAAAATAAGCAGACTTGGAGCTGGACTAAATGTACTCGCAGGATAGAATGTTAATTTTAGCCAGATTTGGTTTCACTTGGGGAAAAAGAAATAGCATTTAGTCTCTCATAGCTGTCTGCATAATGTACAAATGTGGCCCTTGCCAGTGTCACCACAGCAGTGACAGGAATGGCCAGGTTGGGTTTTTCTGCCCTAATTCCCTTCCACTGGAGAGATTTCCTATCAGCACGTGGCCTTTCCAAGCACATGTTCTACAGCAGCATCAGGAGTGAAGCTGGGAACCTTCACTCCAAGTTCCCTTGCTCTGGTGGGCTTGAATCAAACCTTAATTGAAATGGGAGTGTTTTGTAATTTAATTAAGAATATTGACTCAATCACTTAAGTGATTACATGAAGTTAATTGTGAAGAGTTTGATACTACAGCTCCTGCTTTAGCTAATTCCTGACTTGATGAAGATTCCCAGGCACCCAAAAGGCTCAGGTAATTAGCATTTGATTGGGTCATAAGCTATTTTTAACCAACCACCCCTTACAGAGTGTGCTGCCTCCTCCTGTAGAAATGGAATATTTCGAATGTGCTTTTGAGAAAAACATGGAAATTCTCTCTCAAAAAGCAAAAAAGGCAAGTAAAGCAAAAGTTATAGTAGGAATATAATGGGCAATATGAGATTTTTTTAAAAATTAACTTAATTGACTAAAAATAAACAAATGCTTGTGTCAGTGGTGAGTTCAAAGCAGGGCCTGTCTGTGGTGCAAGTTGCAGGGGTGTTGTGGATGGGGGAAACACTTGAGGAAGTGCTGGGCTGTGGAAAAAGGGGCTGTGGAAAAAGGGGCTGTGAGCAGTGCTGGTGGCCAGCTAATAGGACTGGTGTCCTTTTGGAGTGTGACCCAGTACAGGTTCCTGTGGGAAAGCTGATTGAGGCTGTTCTGCAGCGTGAAGATGTCCAGGGACATCCAGGAACACCCAGGGACATCCAGGAACACCCAGGAACACCCAGGGACACCCAGGGACACTGAGGGACATCCACTGTTCTGCCCCATGCCCAAGTCCTCCTCTGGGCAGAGCAGAGCTGAGCCTGGGGGTAAGAACCAGGGACCAAAAGCCAGGGACTCCAAAGTTTTTGGGGAATCTGGAAGGAGATATTGTATCACACATGGTCAACCATGTCTGTGTGACAGCAGAAAGGGAACAAAGAAGGGAAAAATCACCTTGTCTGTAAGATCCTGCTGTCCTTTTCCTTGGTGGGATCTTCTGGTTTGGGCTAAAGGAGCATTTGCAGTGGAGGAAGTGTAATTTCTATTTGCCTTGCTCACAGAAAGGCCTCATCATGACACCAGGGGATGTCCAAAGGGGGCCTGACCTCCCCTCATAGCACAAACATTAAAATATTCTGCTGCAGGATCACAGCGACATCTGAAACTTCCCTTCATTTTCTTCCCCCTCCTTTTTTCTCATCTCTTTGGGTCCTTTGGCCCATATGTTGCTAATTTTCTGTCTTTTCAAAGCACTCTGTTTCATTTAAAGTCAGAATACATTCTATTCATCACCATGAATTCTAGGGAAAAAAGAGATCTCGAAGGTCAGTGTTCCCCTTAATATATAAAATAAATGAGCAAAGCACTGGTTTTTTTCCTTTAGCTTATTACTTTTCTTAATCTACTTTTTAGGTCTACTGTGGGAGATCACAGGAGGGACTTAAGCACTTGCTCTTAGAAAAGATTCTTATACATTCTTGCAAGAAAGGAGTCCTTCAAAACCGCAAGTCTTTGTAGTTGGATCTGCTGAGCCAGACTTCAACCAAGCTAGTTACTGGTCAGTGAGCTGGGGTGCCACTGCAGTGACATCCACAAGTACCCAAAGGACTTCACTCCCCAGGAGCTCACTTTTACTTGCTGTCCATCAGGTTTTCCCAGGAAAAAAAAAAATTCCTTCTTCTTTGCTAAGCTATTGCATCTACACCCTGAAATACAAGGCAGAATAAAGACAGAAAGCTGTGGCATTCAGATTTTTGCAGTAATAGTTCAGTAGATCTTACCAAGAGGCAAGTTAAACTGTTAAAATTACTCAAGCCCAAGAAAAGCACGTAAGATGATCTGCTTGTTTAAATTCTGTTGTTGCAGAGGGTGGGTTCTTTGCAGAAAGCCATCACAGGATGAAATTCTAGAAGGCCTTGCAGCAGATCATGGTGCAGCCTGCAAAGAGTTAATGGCATCCCTCGCCCTCTATTTTCTTGCTTCTCTACAACTGGCAGTGACAAGAGCTGGTCTGTCCCCAGCTGTGACAGTGACAGCAGCCCTGGGCCAGCCCACACCAGCCCTTGCAGGCTGGAGTGACCCAGGAGGAGCAGCCAAACCCAAAGTCAGCTCGAGAGCCAGCTGAACCTTTCTTTACAAAACCTCAGACCACATCAAAGCGCCTGGATTTGTGTTCTGTTATGAACTGGAGGTTTGGGCCAAGTTAGTTAAAATGTTCATCAAGACTCAGATCTTTGTAGTGAATCTGGGCCTGAGAACTGAACTAACCCCGCTTTGGAGTTCAAAGCAGCTGGGAGGCGAGGCTGGAGTGGGACCATGGCGAGCTGGTGGCTGGATTTCCCCTGTTCCCACTGCTGCTTCCCACCGTGGATGGCCTTGCTTGGGAACCTGAATCACTCCTAAATTTTTTTTTTGCTGTTCCTTTTCTCATCCTCTTGGCCAGAGCTGGTCCAGCTGAAGCTGCAGCCTCTTCCCTGGGCTTTGATGGGTGCAGTGCACGAGACTTTTTGTGTGAACCTTCCCACCTTAGCCCCAGGTGGGCAGAGTCCTGCTGCTGGTTCAGAGCACTCGCAGGGTGACTCGACCAGTAAATAATCCCAGGAAAGTTCCCCTTCAGTGCTGCAAGATGCCTACTCTCATCTGGCAGTACTTCAGAGCTGGCACTTCATCAGTAGATGAACAAAGCCAAGTAATGCAGTACAAGTAAAATTATTACAATCTGGGGTATTTCCAAAACAAGAGCCTGACCAGAAAAAAAAGAAAAGAAAGAAAAAAAAAGAAGAAAAAAAAAAAAAGATGGAAGGAGCCGGCAGGGAGGGGCTTTAGCAGCTGATAGCTTTGAGCTGTGAATTTGGTATAAATAACATTTCTGGTTGTTTTGAACAAGTACAGAAGTTGCATATCTGTAAGTGAAAGTTTCTTGCTCTGCAGAATGGCTCCATCAATCTGAATTAAGTATTCAGTGGGAACCAGAAACGATCCTACTGAGGGAATCTCAGCCTGAAAACCAGCGAGCAGCAGGCAGCTGTTCTGGGATGCCTTTTCAGCACGGGGCTATTTGATCTCCCTTGAGGTTGATCTGAGCCCTGCAGACGGGTAATGGGCTCTTTTTGAACAACAGGCCCTCAACATTTCTGCATCTGCAATGGAAAACTCTGCGGCAATGAAAGGAAACGGGGGCTTTTAGGTCTTGTTTCTGGCTCTACCACTAATTTGTGCATGACCTTGGGCAAGTCAAAAAGCATCCCTGACCTCAGTTTACCTAGTGAGAAAATGGGAGCGGTAACACTTTGCAGCCTCTGCGGTCTCTGAGATTTCACTAATGCCAGTTCCCTCAGCCTGCAGAGACAAGTGAGTCATGGCTCTGCCCATCCATAGGCAGCCTCTTTCCTCATCCCAAAATTCCTCTCCATACACGCCAAAGGTGCTCAGAACTCAGTGCTGGAGAGAGTTATAACCCACTCCTGACCCCTCAGCATTTCCAGGCAGGCATGTGCTGGGCTAATCCATCAGGATATCACTCACTGATCACCTGATGCTTTCCTTGGGATTCACCCCTTGTTTTCAATCAAGAAACAAAATTGCTTCTAGAAAAGGACACACATTTTAAGCCTGACTTTTCCATCTCGTGCCACATTTGACTTGCACACAATTAATTTAACACCCAGCTGGTGGTGAAATTATGTGCTTCCTGAGCATTATGTTTTTTAAATTGCTTTCTTAATTCCTTCTGCTCTATCAGGGCTGTCCTGCTGAGGAAAGGGCTGATATCGTCCCCCAAATTCAACTTTTCTCTCAGCACTGCGGTACAACCAAGAACAATATCCCTGTTGTAAAGGTGACTTTTTATCAAAGGTACCCAACAGGCTGTCTGGAATTCCTGAAAATCTTCCATGTCTGGAGGTGTTTCAGATCCACAGCTGCTGGGTTCGTTAGACCTTGTGTGGTGCTCATTTAACGGGGACAGTATCCATGGAGCCCCTTCCCAGCCCCTTTCCAGCAGGATTTTGACATCCAGCTTAGCATGGAGTTGCTGCTCTCTGAAATGGAGATGGGATTCTGGTTCTGGGAGCTGTGAAACCAAACAGGCAGCAAAATCTGTATCAAGTTACAACAATTTTCTTAACCTGCAAGGCAGGGAGGGAGGGAAGGAGGGAGAGAAGAACTCTACACGAGACATCCCATGTCTGATTATACTCCACACATCCACGGCTATTGAAACCCTCTGATTCCCCTGTTTGATATTTAGCTGCAACATCCCATTTGTTCCAAGCAGATATGTAAAGTCTCCTTGGTATTCAGGTTCATTTAAAGATTTACATTTTGTATTTCCTTGCTCTTTTTCTGACGATGTACATAAAACAGAATTGTAAATGTTTAGGAAAATCAAAGCTATTCTTAGATGCTTGCAATTCCACTAAGTTTGTATTCTCTAATTTGTGCCATGAAAGGAAAAGGAAATATGGGAGAGGAGCTTGTAGTTTGCTTTTTGAGGTTTTCTTCGCTGCATTTCCATTGAAACTTGGGACTCAGAGTTATGTTTCACAAGGCACTTTGAAAGTTTCCTCAGCAACCCTTTCCTTCAAAGGATGTGGCTGCAGCCACCTCTCCTACCTTTCCAGAGGGCTGTAGTGCGGAGTTTTAAAATCAATCACAACAGAACCAGCTCTGGGAGATGTCCAGAAGCTCAGCTAAACTCCTCTACCCTGGAAAAATTTGAGATAGATGAGTAAATTCTGCCCAACTGCATTTTACATAAATTCTGTTGTTTCCACGGTGCTGAGGCACAGCCGTGGCTGGAATAGAATTGGTTCTCAATCTCATGAGCCAAAATGCCAATCCATCTCTTCCCAGAGCCTGAGGCCAGCCCCGTTGGTGCTCCCAGACCCAGAGTCCATCCCTGTGGATGTAGGTGACAGATTGTAAACTACCACGGGGAAGAAGTGGTTTCAGATTAGGATCTCCAGAAGAAAATCTTTCCCCAGGTAAATCCAAGCTAGATGAAATCTGCCCTTCTTTTTCCTTCTTTCCACACAGTCAACACCCTGAGAAATTTCAGCCCCACCATGCCAGCTGGGAAGGGAAATGCTGAACAAAATTCCCAACCAGCAGAACAAGAATTTTCAAAGGAATGAGAATTGCGTTCCCTGAAGCGCAGCCCCAACACTGCTCTTGGGTCTCTGCTTCTGAAACTGAAATTAAAAATAAAAAATAAATTAAATAAGTAAGGTTCTTACTTCACCCTTTGCCCAGGTTTGCAGCTCTGTGGGAAAAGTGAGTTTATCTAAAGTGTTGCAGTCACTGTGTGGCTTGGTGAACTCCAGTCTCAAGAGTGAAATTCAGGAAAATCAAGCCCTCCACCTGTCTGATGGAAAAACTGAACACTTTCCTCCCAACATGTGCAGTAATGGGAATTTCTCATCCAGAGAAAATTTCTCATATCTAAAATATTCCTCTGAGTTAGAAAAACAAATGTACAAAATAAAATCAGAGATGTGAGATTTTCCACGAATGGAAATTATCATTTTTGGAGAACATGAAGGAGAACATTTCTCCACACCCAATGTCCAGATGTGGCCCCATGTCCTTCCCAGCTCCAGGGTCCAGTGAGATCCCCTGGCTGTGGCTGGGCATTGTCACCAAGTCTGGATCCCTAAGGAACCTGCCCTGAAGCTACTGATGAAAAGCATCAGATAAAAATTTGCCCTATAACAGATTGTTTCTGGTGAAGGTTTTTTTGATTCTCTTCTTAAACCACAAAAGTGCTACCGACGGGCACTGGGGGAGCACACACGTGCTAAGGGCAAACACGTGCCTGCTCTGGGCACCCACCAGCTCTGCTCAGCAAAGGGTTGGTGACTGTCCCTTGGCCAAAAACGTGCTGAGTGTCCCCTCCAGCCCAGCTGGCCAAAGGGCAGAGGTTCAGCACATCTGGGTGAGGTTAGAGGAATTTGGCCTGGTGCTTTACCTCTGCAAGTCAGCGCTGGAGGAATGCTTTGCACATATGAACTATCTCATGCTCACCAAACCACTTATTAGTTTCAGGCACTGGCCCCTGTGTTATTATGGCCTTGATAACTTTATTAAATTCAGCCCCAGCTTATTCATCTTGCAGAATGGCCTTAACTATTTGTAGATATTTTAAAGTAGCCATCCTTGCATCATGATCGCTTCCAGACCTCGCTGAGAGACACGCATGTGTTTGAAATGCCTGCTTTCCTTCTCCATTTCACCATAAAGTAGCCAATTTAATTTTGCACAATACCATTTGATAACAACCATGTGTGTGTGTCTTCAGTGTTTATATACTTCAGAGAAGGTACTGCTTGGTCAGTGTGAGATAATTTCACAAAGAAAAACGGAACCAGATGTTGCTCCTTTTGACTTGGCTTCTCCCTCCGCCTATCTTGTTTCTAATGTCAATCTCCACGCAGGTTTTCCATTACCTCGGGAAGGGGATATCTTTACACTTTGTGTTTTCATTACCGACTGCCTGACAAAGTGTTGGGAGTAGCTGAGGTAGGTGATTATCAGCTTAGCACCTCTGAGATCATTATCAAACCCTAACGACGCTCAGGAGACAAACAAAGGCAGAGGTGTGTGCTGGGTGGGTTTCCAGAGGAACTCCAAAGGGAAAGGTCACCTTTTGCACCAAATCTCATGGATGCTTGGGATCCAGCCTTGAAAACGCCTGGGAGAAGTGAAAGGCATTTTCAGCTTCAAGAAATGGGCAGGAAAATGAGCAGATGTCTTCACCTAGGTGCTGGAACAGGCAGTTTTAGCCATGGTTGTCTGGTGATGCCTTTTTGCTGTTTATGGACCCCCTGCCTGGCTGGAAGGGTCCAGGTGAATGTGGCAGCACCTGAATGTGTTACCTGCATGTCAGGAAAATGATGGGGAGTTTCCCTGAAGCTGTAAAGTGGAAGAAAGGGGAGGACAGAGGGATTTGGTGATGGAAGGAGGAGTTAAGCTGTGTAAAATACAGAGGGGCAGAGGATATCCCTCACAGGATCTGGAGTGCACACAGCAGCCTGGGAGAGCAGCTAAAGAATTGCTGGAGATCAGGAAAGCCCAGTCACTGAGGCCAGGTGGAAAGCAGGAGGTGACATTTTAGAATCACCACAACTGTCAGGCCAAGAGGGGACCATCGGTAGCTGCAGCATCCTCTTCCTCACCCCACCCAACAGGGCACACTGAGGCTCACCAAGGTCTCCCTGTCCATCCACCAGGGCTGAACCTGATGTTCAGAAGTTCCAGCTGTGGTCCAGCTATGGAATTCCAGAGGCCAGGTGGATCCCATGGACACGTTCCTGTGGGCCAGCCCCATTCACAGTGTGCTCACTGCAGGTGGCCTGGCAGCAGGGCTGGGCTCTCTCACTGTCCACACTGACTGTCACCCATGGGTCACCCTGCACTCTGAGGAGAGGAAGGAGCTTCTTATCTGCCTCCTTATCAGCACCGGTCTGCAAAGGACCCATCAATGCAATGACAGACCGAAAAAGCTGTTCTGAGAGCGAGACAGAGCAGGGATGGAGCAAGAGCAGAGCCCAGCGATCCAGAGCTGCCCAGCAGTGCCACTGCCAGGCTGTAAAGCTCTGAGCCGCCTCATTTACAGGTGCTTTTACCTTGACACTGGCTGTTATTAAGCCCCATTATGAGAACACTTTGTGATCCTCCCGTGACTCACCCATCTTGTGACATCCTGGCAGGGAGAGCCCTTGGCCGAGGAAGGAGCTGCGATTGCAGGGAGTGTCTGGCCTGGATCACAGCTGCCTCTTGGGTCACTTGAGCCAGGCAGGGGTGGATTCCTGTGCCTTGGACCCATGGAAACCTAGGGATGGCTCCAGGGACAATGGCAGGAGGATGTCAAGGAGCTCCAAGAAAGACCAAGCCCTTTTGCTTTGAGGACACCACACAATTTCTGCTCGTTGCCTTCCTTCGCTCCTTTTTATTTGGATTTAGAATACGAGCTCAGCATGTGCCTTGCATGTATTTTAGTTAAATCATCTCAAATTTGCAGCAAACCTTATAGAGGCGTGAGCTGATCTCATGAGTCATGCCCATTGCCGTGAATGCTCCATGGCATATGGTAAAGCACTGGAATGGGACACATTCCCCAAGCAGCTGGCTGGAGTCGTGCAAATCCTGTTACTGGCTGGCATGAAGACCAATGAGCAAAGGTCCTGCAGAAAGAAGTCCTGATAATCACCGTTTCTTAGGGACTAATCCTAAATGCCTCCGCTCCCTGTCACTGCTTGCAGTAATAACAGCAGGTGCCCGTGCAGAAATCCTTTTCCCAGCACCTCCTTCATGTCTTTGCTTTCCAAGAGGGAAGTTGAAAGCCTTTCCAACTGGGATACAGAAAAAACACCATCAATTTTTTAAAAGTCTTTTTCTCTTGAATTGTCAACTGTTTGTGATTTTCTTTTTTTTTCTTCTTCTTCTTTTTTTTTTTTTTTT
>VWYP01026930.1:0-26189 GCA_013400435.1 Pycnonotus jocosus | reverse complement strand
TTTTTTTTTTTTTTTTAGGCATTAAAAAAGTAATTTTGTCACTCAATGCACTTTCAATCCAGTAAATTGTAGGAGAAGGCAATTCCACTGGGGGCCTAGCTGGAAGGAAGGAGAGATATTTGCTTAATACATGCTGAACTGGCAATCATCTTGGCAGTGTCTTAGCCCTGCTGCAGTCAAGGTGGCTTTCATCACTGGAGGTATAATTTGTCTCTGCCTTTCCAACTGCTCCTTCCTCTCATCTCCTGCTCCAGTTTACCTGAACTCATAAAACTCCAGCTCCTTCATGTGCACAGAGAAGAGGAGCAGTGCTCTGTGCTGATCAGCTTGGTGGCAACTCCAAATGGTCCATGCTGGTGCCTACTGGGAGGCGCTGGTGGCAGCAGAGCTCTGCCTCTGTCCCAGGCTGGCTGTGACCTTTGTGCCTTCAGGGCTCCTTGGGGCAGCCACCCACAGTCAATTGTTCCATTGATTTCAGCGGGTATCAGATGAGATCTTTGGTTCCTGAGGGCAGGATTATCAACCTGGGATAGCTGAGGTGAGGGCTGGGCTCCACAGAAAGGTGCATAGATAAGGGACTGGATTTTTGGCGGGGTGAGTTCAGGTATTCAGAGTGGCTGCAAATTCCTGTTTACAAATTCAGGTAGGGAAATCCTCATCCACAGGCGTCACAAACTGGCCTCAGGTGTGTAACGTGGGTCCCCCAGTTTGGAAAATACAAAATTATTCTCTCTGTGCCTGTCTACAGAAGGCACCTTCTGTAAGGCAAAGTGGAAATCTTTGTCACACTTCTGTGAAGTCACCACTCCATGCCTGGCACATGGCACCTCCATCAGAGCCCAGATCTTGTGCCACCACCATGTGAGTGATGGAAGAGATCCTATCATAATAGGATACAGAAATTGTGTAGTTTAACTTAGATCTTGGCAAAGCACTCTGAAAAGTCCCAAAAAAATGCCTTTGAAAAGAGGCTGGTGAAGACCCCCAAATCCTTGTTGCTCTTCCTCACCCCTCTATCATCCTATCACCCTGGTCCTTATTTTCTAGGTCATCCAGGCACGGCTTTCTCTCCTGTGAAAATGCTCAGGTCATTTGTTAGTGACAACAGGAGACGAATCTTTTGGTGATGTAAATCAATGTCACTTCAAAGCTTCAATGGAGCTATACTTATTTACACCTTCAGATATCAGATCCTTATGTTTTGCTTTTATGTGTGTCAAAGTTCTTTTTCTTCTTTTTTTTTTTCCTGAAAGGTAATGTTTTGTTGCAAATTTCTATAATTAATCAACCCCATTTCTATGGCAATAGACACTATACAAATTAACAAAATAAATATTCCAGCACAGTTTAATTCTGGCAAAGCCATGCTAAAAACCTTTCCATCATTCCTCATTATGAAGGCAGCAAAACGTGCTTAACAGAATATCTTATCGAAATTAGTGAAAACATTAAACTTCCCAAAAAAACCTTCTTTTGAAAAGTTGTTCTGAGCAAGTTCCTAAAATCTCAGAAGTATTAAATCCTCATTAATATAAGCTCAATGTATTTATGGTGTCAAAAATGTGTTTTATAAAAGCCAAAAGCAGAGTTGCACAAGTTGCCTCATTATCAATAATCTAGCATCGTCCCTTTTATGTGTCATTTCTTTACACAATATACTATCATTTATGACTTTTAGCAAATACATCATGGCAAAGGATTACTCTCATCAGAGGCAGTCTTTGAAAAGGATATGCTAATTTCTAGAGAGCAAGAAAACATCAAAACAGTGCCAGCAAATAGCCAAGGGACTTTCATGTCTTAATATCCTTCAGAAGTGCTTTATCTCCTAGTGCAACGTGTATCATAGTATAAACAGGAAATGAAACAGCCAAGGCATCAAAGAACCACCAGTGCATGGCTGTAATTTTAGATCAGGTTTAATAAAGGTTATCTGCAGCAGGCTAATCAAACAAAAGGGTGTATGTTTTAAAGCGCCATTTGATAATTTTCATTTAAGGCTCCCGATCAAAGAGATCCTAACAATGTCTTACTGACTCCAGATAGATCCCTTTGCCTCACTTTTCAAAGTAGCTTCGTTTATTGCTGGTAAAACTGGTTTTGATGTTCTAATTTTTTAGGTGGAGGAGAGATCAGAAACTGCTCTGGTTTCCTGTGCACCTTAATTTGAAAAGCAACAGAAGGAGAGCTGAGAAGGAAATGAGCAAACACAGCGAGGGTCAGGAAGATCTCAGGGTCGCTTTTGTGAGCTCTCCGTGGACCCTGATGCCCAGACAGGGGCTTCCATCCCAAACAGGATGCAAGGAGAGGAGGCAAACCTGGACAAGACTGGGCCAGGCCATTGACTAGTTAACAAGAAGGCAAAATACCCTGGAAGTGAGGAACTGCAGGGGAAAAAGAGTAGCTTGATCTTGGCTGGTGGCTGGGGAAAGGCAGGAGGAGCCTCACAGGCTCTTTTTGTGCCACTTCTCATCCTTGGCCAGCAGGAGAAGCTCCACTGGCACCATCCACACACCACTGGGGAGGGGAAAATGGCAATTTGACTGTCCTACCCTAGGACAAAACCTGCAGAGCTTTTGCCTTGTGTTGTGTGACCGATTCCTGGATTGCACTTTCAGACCAAATCTGATTCAAGTTCCTGGAAAAAAGGGCCTGTTTGCTGATTTCTGAAAGTGGAGTAATCCCACCAGGAGAGACTGAGAGTTCCTACCCTCTTGTAGCAAGGGAGAGGCTTCTCTGGGATGCCAGTGGAATCTTCTGTATTCCTGGTTTATTAATTATTCTGTTTGGGGAGCAAAGAGGGAGATGAGAAATTTCTCCAAATGAGAGCTTATCAAAATGGTTTTATTTCTAGCAAGGCGGATACATCCAAGGAGCTAAGCATACTTCTAATATTTTGTCAAAGCTTTCTGCACCACTCAAGCCCAGGGACGTTTCAAACTGATTTCCACACAAAGAAGATGTTTCCCATTAAATAGGAATGCTAGCCTTGAAAATAAATATCTCCCTACCATGGGAGAGTTATGGTGGGATGGATCATGGAAGAGCAGGAAAAGCTTACAACCATCCCAGTTAGCAGATGCAGGTAGGTCTGACTGTTCTGGGGAGAGATCTCAGCTTTTTGGGACCAGCCTTCCTCAGCTGTGTCCAGAGGCAGGAGCTGGGCAGACTCAGCACCTTCTTTGTATCACTGAGGGTGTTTTACAATTTGTGTGTTTGTAAAGTTTGTTGTTATTTTTCGTGTTCAGAAATCCAAAGCTCTGTAGGGGGGAGCGCTAAAGAAAAATCCAAATAAATAAAAAAATTCACCCTTGGGTGCACTTAATGTGGTTGGTAAGAAATGTGCTGACTCCCAAATGTTCTCCTTCCCACACACTTCACAAAATGTTACTTTTATTCATATACATGTGTTTATACTTCCTGCTGATGCTCTCCTAAATATTTCAAAGTATCCTTACGAACAAATACACTTTTATCGTGGTATTTGTAGGAGCACAAGACCTTGGTTGTACCCATCCACCCTCAGTTTGCTTCTTTTCCCTTTCAAGTAAATTTTAAATTACCAAAGAAGTGCTGATAGTCACAAAAATCTAGTTATTGGCCATGAAAACTCAACCATAAGTAATCTCCCCAAAACCAGGCCCATGAAATATTCATGCTCTGGGAGCTCCATTCCAGGCAGGGCGGTTGCTTCCAACAGCAAAAGCTTTGGGAGAAGGGAAATGGTGATTCCTCTGCTTGCAGAAATGAGGATGCTGCCAAACTGCTTGGCAGGATAGCCTGCTAAAAACCAAAAAAAAAAAATCAGGGCTGGTTTGTTAAAATACCCCCAGCAAGGTTTAGGGTCCCACCATGAGCAGCAGAGAGAGCAGGGCCAATATCCCATCAGCAGCCCCATATCGATCCCTGACCTATCTGCAGCCACCCTGGATCCCTCCCTGCGCTGGATTACTGCCTCCAGCACAGACACCAATCAATAGTGACTGAAGACTGGTAATGACCAAATGTCAGGGACTTTTCAGCAGCTTTTTTGAACTAATATTGGTGCTTCCTAATCCCGTTATCAAAGGATACCATGAAAAACACCATGACGGTGGCTACGAGTTGCCAACCTTTTGCAGATTCATATACTTGGGACCAGAAGAAACCACTCAATAATCTTTTTTTTTTTTTCTGCTGACCTTTATTTCGTGGGCCATTAGATTTCACCCGTATCAAGTGCAATAACTGGCGTCTGACAGAGGTACAACTTGTGCTTGGCAAAAGCATATCTTCAAAGGAGGAAACCGGTCCTGATTGAAGACATTGGAGCTGGACACTTCACCACCCCTTGGCAGTTTAACTTGGTGGTTATGACAGTTTATTTCTGGGCACTCTTCTGCCCGAGGAAGTTAACTCAGGGCGAGGGAATGTGCGTGAGTAAAGAAAACAATCCCTTTCTACTTAACCGTCTGCAGACACAGGCACAACAGTCATTCACAAACACTCCACAATGACTGCTGTGTCTACAGGTTTTATTTTGACTTTGTCTGCCTCGGGTTTCATCTACTGGTCCTTTTCAGTGTGTTCCCCTCCTAGACAGAGAGCTGTGATTTACACTGACATGATTTTTCACACCTCATCCCTATCTTGGTAATAGTCCCCAGAGATGAACATGATTCCTGGTGTCACCTCCAAACCTTACCTGTCCATTCTACCATGGCCAAACCAGAGAGTGGCTGAAGTCCTGGCTCAGCTTTAATCTGAATAACAGAGACATTGAATGTTGAACTTGATAATTTTGGAGTTGATTTCCGACCCTGATGATTCCATGATTCTGATTCTTTAGGTTCACACCTTGCTTGCCTGTCAATTCACTGAGCTTGGAGGGGTTCTGCATCACCCTTGTCACACAGTCATCTATATCTGGCACGTGGCCTGTGGCAAAGTTACTCACAGGTGTCCCTTTGTGCAGGGCTGAGGCTTTCACTGTCCCTGGAAATGTTATTTAAGGAGCCGTGCCTGCTGTGTGTGAGGGTGCTTGAGCCATGCACCTCCAGCACAGGGGGTGGGCCAGAGCTCAAAGTTTTGCCCAGGACATCTTCCCAGGACTTTGGGGAGATGTGGACATGAGCTGGCAGGTGGCAAATAAAATATACACAGTGCAAAACATGCCTGAGTTCAGCAAATAGTGTGTCTAAGTCCTAAAATTATCCAAGACAGTCTCGATAATTTTTATGGGAGAAAATTAAGTCTTCAAAGCAAGCAGGAATTTGAACTATCCCCGGTTCAAAGAAAATTGCCACATGTCGACAAACATTAAGAATGATAATATTTTGCTAAAGCCCCAGTAAATCTTTGTGTGGTTTCTGTGCATTTCCTTTCCCATTGCTGTTTGTTGCTCACACATCCACATTCACACTGGGAGGTGAAGGAGGAAAAACTCCCCATTGAAAAGAGAAGAAAAAAGTCATTTTAATCTGCTGCAATGCCCTGGGATATGGCTTGACTGAGTAACATTGGGTTCTGGGCAGGATGCTGCTTCCAAAGATTTGCTGGGTACCAGAACATCCCAACCTAAACAGGAGCTGTCAAACATCTAATCAGCCTGTCATATTAACAACTGTAATTAAAAGCATTAAGCAAATGCACCAAGGGCTGCTCTGGAAGGGTGCTAACACCTGTGTTTGCCTCAGTGTTAAAGTAATTGCTTCAATTGCACTTTTAGGTCATTAAATATCTGTGTGTACTCAGGGAACATGAAGAAAAATTAGAAGGACCTGAGAAATTAATTTTGGTGACGTGTTCTGAAGTACAACAGCTCAACTGTCAGTGCTGCCTTAGCAGTAAAGGAGGAAGGTGGAGATGATGAGAAAGGAGCTTGCAGTGCCTATGGGGACAAACACATCTCATTCACACAGGTCTGGAGGCAAAATTAAACTCTGTCCCCTCTCTCTACAGAATTATTTTTCCCCAAGCAGCTTTGAGGTGATAAAATTTCTGAATGGCTTTCTGAAGCAGGACAGCGAGGGGAGACCTATCCCATAACTCCAGCCTCTTCTCATCCACCAGTCTTCTCATCTCACCCACCACTTTGGGGTGCAGGGGCTTCTGGAGGCACAATTTAACATTTGTTTATTAACTGAGAAGTGGAAAAGCCTAAACCAGAACATGTGATGCAGACTCCCCCTCCACACACCCCTCCACACATCTTTTCCAGAAGGCTGGAGCTGACTCCCATGCACAGCTTGGTCACATATGTGTGAAAAGGATCCAGGCTTGGAAACTTCAGTTGGAGCAGCAGCAGCCTGAGGGTGGTGTTTGCCTCCCAAGGAAGGGTCTGACTCCAGCAGCAAGGAAGGGCCTGCCTCTATTCAAACTCTTCTTCACTGCAATTATTTGCTGCATAAAACTTCCTCACTGCAATTATTTACTGGATAAAACTTCCTTGGCCGTGGGCTCATCGCTCTCCCAAAGCGCTGCACAAGCCCAAGCTGTGATTTTAATCCAGAGCCCAATTCTGATTTGCTTCCCTCCAAGCAGAGGCTGCTGTGCACATGCATCAACTGGCAGTGGTTAATGGTTACCACGAGGTTACCACAAGGTTACCACGGGGTTGTAAAAGTACTGGTCACTGAGGGATGAGCTGAGCCCGCCCCAGCAGTGCCCTGCTCTCAGAGCTGCTCCAGGGACAGAAAATCAGGAATGCTGGCTCCCATTACCCTGTTTGCCCTGAAGGAGCTTGGCTACTTTGGCAGTGCAGATGACATTAAACAGATGAAGCACAAAAATGGCTCAAATATGATTATAATACATGTGTGTAGCTGTCTCACTCCCCCTCTTTCAACTTGCACCATATGAAAATAACCTCATCAAAACAGAAAGGCTTTTAAGGATGAGGTTAATTGCAAAAATAGCTCTAAATAAAATAATCAAAAGGCCCCAAATGTTGTTATTAGTGTGAGCCAGCAGCTTGCTCTGAAATTCACAGAACAAAAAGTTTGCTCTGCACTTGCAAACCATGCCATAAAATAGATAAATCATAACTGTGTGCTGGAACAAGCGTGGAGCTGGGTTTTGATATGCATCAGGTTATTGTTATTATCTGTGCACCAAAACTTCTGTCACTCACGAGTCTGAAGCCAAGCCCCAGATCATCCATTGGCTGCTCAGCATCTGGACCCAACCTTAGGTCCCCCTAAACCCTTCTTCCAGAGTGTGCTGGCCAAAATCCCTGCTCTGACCATCTCCTCTGAACTTCCCAAAGGACAGAAGGTGGAGCTGGGTGTTACCTCTCCATTACAGCCCTGTCCAAAAACATTCCCACTGGGCTGAGTCTTCATCACAAGGCTTAAAAACCACATGAGGACTCCCATGAGGAGAACAGTGTGAGTGTGAGGAGAGCAGAGACCTTCAGGGGAGATTTGTGGCCCTTGCAACCACCTCATGTGGGATTTGCCATCTCCCTGACGCAAACACGGAGCTGGGAGAGACTCAGAGCTTCTGACAGAGTTTTGCTTTCAAAGTTGGGTTTGTTTAAGTGACTCCAAGGGGTGCTGAGCCACCTGGATGGGAGCCAAAGAAAATGTTGATGCAAATCCTGCAAAGTAAACCTACCCCCCTCCTGCAGTCACGTGCCATTTAATTGTTTTGCATTTTATTTCATACAACGGCCCCAATCCATCAGCCTGCCAAGCAACATGGCTCGTGTGGCAGCATGGAAATCCTTCTGGTTTGCTTTCCATCTCTGGCTCTCCCCTGCCAAATGCCTCATGCTGCCATTTTTAGGAAGCTTATAAAAAGGTTTAGGAACTGAATCAGCTTCGAGGCAAGATGTGCCCAAACACTAAGGTTGTGTTTGCTACTCCATGTATGACTCAAATCCCTGATGTTTGACTTGAGCATCCTCCTAATTTCCCATCCCCCAGTCCAAGACAGCTTTAGCTCTTTAGCTCATCACAACATCTCTCCATCCAGGCTATCTCCCTATATCCACTCTCTTTCCCACCCTTCATTAGAAAGACATGGGAGCAAGAGAGTGATCTGTGAGTGTTGTCCCCTCTTTCTTTTCTCTTTTTATTTTTACACCAAAATTTGCTTTCCCATCAGCAGCCAATTGATTCCTCAGCACTCCAATGCCAGGCTGTGGTGGTTGGCCAGAGGAATCTAAATCTGCTCATGAGAAAGACAATGATCAATACCATCAAGGCCAACATAACCTCCCTGAGCATCTCCCCTTGAGGTACAGAAAGCATCTTCTGGAAGCAGCTCACTTTCTGGCTGTGACAGCATTCATGGCATTCAGTTTCACCCTTCCAGGATGAAATTCTGAAATGCTGATGAGGGCTCAGCATTGTGTTTGCAGGCTGCTTCCTTCCAGCACTTTTATTTGGGAATAGTCCATAGGATTAAGCTGGCATTTGGTTTCCCAGTCAGATTTTTGGGATGTTGAGCTATTAGATGGCCAGGGGGAGGTTGGGAACATAGGAAGTCCATTAAAGATAGGAGAAAAAGTGATAAAATAACTCCAGTCTTCACTCAAGCTGCTCATCAGGGAATGGAAGTGCCACCAGCAGCACAACCTCACTCTTCCCACTCCATTCCAGCATGGGGGGAGGTGGCAGGGAAAAACCAGTTCTCCTCTGAACCTCTTATTACTGATCAGCTCCCCCTGGGTAGGGGCAGGCAGGTTTGATGTCAACCCTTCAGGAGGAGCAGGGGGCAGAAATGCCTCTCTCAGCCCCAGGTGGGTTTGTTAATTAAGGTAAATGCTCCCGGGGGGAGGCACTGAGTGCTGCTGGGGCTGCCTTGGGACTTCTGGCAGGGAAACTCCTCTGGCACCTGAAACAGCTGGTCTTGCAGCTCTGTGGGGATTTTCTAGAAGGTAAGATCCTAAATTTCTTCTCTGCTTTAATGAAATTTGGTGCTCCGAGGCTGGGAGTGAGCTGTGCCCTTGATGTCCTCATCTTTTTGCTGCTGGATTTGGAGGGAGCTGGTTGCTCTTCTGGATCTTGCAGGAGCTGGGGCTCGTGGCTGCTGCTTGTTGTTTCCAGTGGGAGTTGATGCAAATAAATCCTGCTGTTCTGATCCACGTGGGTGACAGCAGCCCTGGAGGTTTGAAATAATGCTAAGAACAAACTTCATTAAACTCGCTGCATGTCATGTGGCCTTCATGCAAAAATAAACCCCAGTGCCAGCATCCACAGCCTGAGCTGTGCAAAACCCAGGGCTCCGTGGTGAACCCACAATGGGCTTGGAGATGTTTTTGGGTTTCATTGCCAGTCATTAAATTTTTTTGCACAAGTGTTGCACGCTTAGGTAGGTGTAGTTTTTTACAAGCCATCCCAACTGAAGTGCCAGACCTTTTGAAGTTTGTAGTGTAGCAGATGAATTCAAGATTTTTAGGATCTGCTTGTGAGGAGCTTGATAGGGTGCAGGAGGAGGAGCCTGGGAATCATCTCCTGGGTTGTTCAGAGACACAGGATGTGCAGTGGTTGGTGAAATGAGCTGTGTTGTCTGGGGGTGAGAGGTTGGAATACATTTCCAGAGCTGCAAAGAACCTTACAGGAAGATCAGAGTCCAGAGTCTTGGATGGAAGAAATTAAAATACTTTTTGGGTTCAGTAGATGAAGGATGCATTTTGTTTGAATTGAATTTGCTCCTAAATTTGTCTCTCGGTGGTACCTGAAGCATGAAACACACCTGTGGTCAGTGTGAATCAGCTGAGGAGGGATGAAATGCGTTTTGCCAGCCCTGATCCTTGCAGAGTACGTGCCTGGTTTTGGCTGCTGGGTTATGACAACACAGAGGGGGCATTTCAGAGCCATTACCGACATCCGCAGCCTCGCAAGAATGTGTCAGATAGTTAATTATTGTGTTGAACCGTAATTCTATCGCGCCAGAACATAAGTAGTTTGTTTGGGTACTCTTTCCTTCCCTCCCTCCCCCTTCGCTGAAGATAAAGGAGTTAAGTTTAATCATTAAATCTCCATCTTGATCCGTGTAGGTCACGCACCGAACCAAAGGCAGATAACGCAGCATTTAGCAACCTTATCTCCTTTACAATAAAGAGCAAGCAGGAAGCCGACTTTGTTGTCTGTTCTATTTTTTAGTATACGTTTATTTAAAGAAAAGCCATCTCGAAAATGAGGAGGGGGGGATGAGATCTTCCAAACAGCAGCTTCTGTAAACAGGATGAAATCAGATAAAGAAATTACTGTAAAAATATTGCCTCATCTCTAAAGCTCAGAACTTTTTTTTTTCTTTTGCTCTTTTTTATCTTTGAGAAAGATAATGAAAGAGGAAGCTTGAAACCACATTTCCATTGATGTTTGAATACACAACTGCTGGATTTAAGAACTAAAGGAGATCAAAGAGAATGGTTTTCATTCCGATAAAATTATAGCAGTTCTGGTATAGGGTGATGGGCTCATTTATGAACTCTACGACACAAATAGTTGTTCAGGCACCTTTTTTTTTTTTTTTTTTCCCCCTTTCCTCAGCTAAGAACTAAATGAAAAATGCCTGGAATTCCTAAGGATTAATTAGGAGTGTGGCTAATAATGTTATAATAGATACATACTAAGAGTGTACATCTCTCTTTAGGATATTCTCTGGGAGCACAAAACATCTGTACAATTCAAAGGGAGTTGGAATGCCTGCTCCTTGCTACTGTACATTGCAGCTCACATGACATGGAAACTTAGCAGCATTATGTTACCAAAGTGTGCATCCTGACACTTTGATTTAATTTTTTTATTAACATTTTTGACGTTCATTACCGAGCACAAGCTGCGAGTTAAAGCCTTTTGTGGACGTGGGGTTAACACAATTATTTATCACGTTATATTGTGTTCTTAAACTGTGCAGTAAAAGTTCTCAGGGTCTGCAAAAGGCAGGAGTGATGCAGCTGTGGTTGAATGGGAGATCTGAGGCTGAGATCCTGGGGAATATCCTTGAAGGCTTCCTGTGCCTGTGGAAGGATCTGGTGACCTGGGATGGCTGTGCTTTAGTTCTTGGGGGTTTCTTAGGTTTGAGTTTGGGGTTTTATTTTTTGAGAGCTGAGGATTATATCAGGGCTGGTGTCAGCTGCAGCATGGTAACCTCACATTTGCATGCCCTGGGGATGTGAATGTGCTTTAGCACAGTTCATGCAGAAATGAATTTGTCCATGCCAGCCGTACAGCCCAGCTTGGCACAGAATCCAGTTTGGTGGATATTGATCCACTTTTTCTTACACTTCCAAATTTGAAGTTCCACAAAAATCATATTCCAGGTCAATCACACTGCAGTAGAAAAAATAGAAACTTTAAAAGTGGGGTTTTTTTCTGGTTTGTTTGGGGGTGGGTCTCTTGTTTGTTTAAATTTTGGGTTTGGAATCCTGGTGTCTGAAAGAGGTCATGCTCCCTCCAGATGAGGAGTGAGGGCAGAGTGCTGGAGGGGGTGTGTCCCTACAGGTCACACCTATCCCTGTGGAAATCCAGCTCTGAAAGGCTTGGTTTTGATCAGGGGAGGGAAACTCCTACCCCAACAGGCTGAGTGCTAAGAACAGTTTTGTTTTATTCATGCTGATGAAGCACAGGGAGATGTTGCTTCACCCTTGAGGCACAAGCCAGCTCCAAAGGTGGTGGCCAAGGGCTTGACTAGTGTAGAATAATCATAAATTCATAGAATGGGTTGGAAGGGGCCTTAAATATTATCCTGTTCCAGCCCCCCTGGCAGGGGAACCTTCCACCTTCCAATATCTCTTGCTTCAGATTTAGTTTTAAACCCCCTTCTCTTGGCAGGAGAGGATCACTTCTGTCCTGCCAGACTCAGTCAAGGGGGTTGGTTTTGGCCATCCTGGAAAACACCTTGGGGGTCCACAGTGATGTAAAGATGGGGGAATTTTCAGCAATGCAACATGGTGTTTGCTGCTGGTGTAACCTGCTTGTAGGGTGGGCACAGCCACCCATTACAGGATTGCTGTAAAGGGATTTTTTTGGTATTTTTTGAAGCAGACAGAGCCTGGTGCAGTCTGTCAGCTGGGCCCCATCTCACCTCCTTTCTCCTTTAGCCTTTTAATGAGAACCTTGAGCAGAATGTGGTTCCTGAGGCCTCACTTCTGCCTTATCAGATGTGGCTTGTACCTCAAAGCAGCACAGAAATGGGTGAGCTCTTACCCTGAATCATTTTATTTAGGCTTTGTTGTTTTGGGGGTTTTTTTCTGCCCTGTGTGATGATGCCCAGTGGAAAGGATAATGTTGCTTCAACTTAAAAATAGCTTGTGTTTTCAGGGTGGGCACAGAGGACAGCTTGTGCAATTAAAATGGTGATTATTGAAGTCATGCCTAATAAAGTCATCTGTGACTTGCTGAACTCGAGTTAATGACCATGAAATCCATCGTTAATAACAGGACAGCCATTAGTGGGATGGGTGATGTGCCAAAGGTAGCCAATGGAAGGCAATAAAAATATCAAAAGTTAATGTTTGACAGCTTAAACTGTCACTTGAATATTTTGTCCCCATGGTGACTGTTTGAAGTTTGTATTTTATTTTTAAATGCCTTTTAAGAGCTTCTTGATGGCTTTAACTTTCCAGCGAGGCTCACCTTGTATTTGGAGTTAAGTGCTGAGATTGCTCAGTGGTGCTTGAACCCCTGTGTGTGTTTATGTCCAGTTTTGGAGCTGGCTGAAAATTATTAAAGCATCTCCAAGTCTCCATCCTGCTCAGTAGGAACTGGAGAGAAGAGTGGAATTGAGGGCAGAGCAGAAAATTGGGTAAAATTCACTTTGGAAGAGCAAGAATCATGAAAAATCGTGATGGGGAGAGGTTAGGATGTGTTCTGAGTGTCATTGCTGTGAAATGCTCCAGGAATTGTTGGGGAAATGCACAAATTCCCTTTGCAAATGTAGGATGAAATATAGGATGTGGTGTAGGGAGTCCTTAAATATCTCTCCAAACAGAGCCAGTCAGGAGAAATACAACCTGGTTTAAAACCAGAGCCTTGCAAGGGCTGGATGTGGTTCCAGTGGTGAGATGGGATCTGGTCCTGCTCTCCAGCTGAGCAATGCTGATTCTCGTGGTAGTAAAGGAGTAGTAAAAGAGTAGCAAGTGCACCTGCAGGACTTGAATTGTGAACGTTTCTGCCTTAAAAGTGATGGAGCTGTTAGAGAAAACACAATGCTGCAAAACACCTTTAAACTCCACTTGGAAAGGTGATTTGTTTATGACTTCTCAAAATGTGTCAGTCTAGCGCAGGAGTGCCAAGCACTTCATAAATATTGTAGTGACACTTGGCACTAACCCTGCAGCACACAACAATAGCTGGTGCTCCTTGGATCTTCCTAATTACCTGGGATCCCAATCCCTGGGACACGCTCTCCTGGCAGAGCTGCAGGGATTTCCCAAACCCTTCCATGCTGCTGGCCCAGATCTAGCTTAAATCACAGGAGACAGGTTGAAAAATTAAGGGAAAGAGTGCCAGTGTGCAAGGAAAATGGGAAAACTCTTGTGATTGCTTCTCCTAAAATGCCAGTGGAGAGGCCATGGCTCCCAGGGTTCTGCTGTCCCTCAAGGACAGTGGGAAGTGTTGAGGGGAGGGTACCAAGGGAGGGTAAAGCTCCAGCATGGGAAACCTGAGGTTTCCTGAACCCAGGAAAGAAGCTGAATTCCTTCAGGCTTTTTACAAGGCAACACTTTTCACCCCATGGCATCCCAAGTACTGTTTCCAAGGATTTGGCTGTTTGGGAATGGGATTCCTGCAGGTACCATGGATGCTGATAGCTGGTGTGGGGCAATGGCCAGGGACACCTCCTGTCACTGGGGCTGGTTTAGTTTCCTTTCCACTGGCATTCCTTGAAACTGTTGTAAACCAAAAACAATGTTTCCTTCTGGCTGAAAAAAAAAATTCAGAACAGCTCCTCTGGAAACACTGAGGAAAAATATAGTTGTACAAAATATAAAAAATACAAAAGCCAAGGTTATTTAGGTCATACAGAAATTATTGACCTAGATAAATACATAACAGTGACTAATATAATATCTATTTATTCCAGCTCAAAGTGATCTATACCTTTTTCTTTTCACTGAGAACAAAGTTCATCTCCTCACAAACCAAACCCTGTTGGAGCCATTAAGCAGTCATTAATTATTTTGGTCGTAGGTGGCTGGAATGTCACGGTGATGAAATATTCATTTCCTCGTGCTTGCAGAGTCATGGCTTTGTGTTCATCACATAAGGCAGCACAGGTTTTCCTGCAGAGAGTGGCAGGCATGTTGTCTGTTGGAAAATGGAGCTCTGGTTTGGCTTTTGGGTTGTGTTCATGCATATTAACACAGTCCACTTCCCCTGGGAAAAGTTCCTGGTGCATCGGGAGGAAGAGGAGGAGGAGGGCAGCAGGTCCCAGCAGATCAGGGTGCCATGGAGTGAGGTAGAGCAGGCTGCTCCCAAAACCCACCCCAAGTGAAGAGCAACCCCATAAAACCCCAGCAGGGTGGTTCCAGGTGGGACTGAGCCCTGCTGCAATGCCCAGAGTGGGGCACAGCACTCGCTGGTGACAGCCCCGATGCCCAGGGTGGGGCACAGCACTCGCTGGTGACAGCCCCAATGCCCAGGGTGGGGCACAGCACTCACTGGTGACAGCCCCGATGCCCAGGGTGGGGCACAGCACTCACTGGTGACAGCCCTGATGCCCAGGGTGGGGCACAGCACTCACTGGTGACAGCCCCGGGCACGGTGGCTCCCGTGGGTGTGCTGGATGTGCCCCCAGGCAGGGCTTGTGCAGCCCTGTGGTGTTGTGTCACCACTTCCAGCTGGGAGATCGGCCTCCAGCACAGCCCCCAGCCCCTCTCCAGAACCTGCCCCACCCCAAACCTTCCCCTCCCAGTCCAGGACAGGAGCTGCATCAAACCCAGCACCTTGTGTGTTCCCTGGCTCTTGCTCCTCGATCACCAGTGCATCTCCTCTGGCTGTCACATCCCAGAAACACTGCAGCTCAGACATCTCCAAGGTTTTGAAGGGGCTCAGGATGAAGGGGACACTCAGGGTCTGTTGCATGAGCTGCCTGTGCCCTCCAGGAGCTCCACAAAGTCAAGCACAAACCTTGCATGTGGGCACTGCCACCACTGCTCTGTCCCTGTCCCCTTCCAGAGGACATCCAGGCACCCAGCTCCCCTCGATGCTCTCCCTTTGCAGGCTCCCAACAATTCCCTTAGGGGAAACAGATGCACAGACTGAGGAGTAGCTGGAGGAGGAGGAGCACAGCCAAGTCCCTGTGTGATCCCCTGTTGCTCTGTCTCTGTCCTGAAGTGCTCGTGGCGCTCTTTCAGCAGCGTGTTTTCCATACAGATTGTCCACCTGAGGATACGGGATCCCTTTGTAGGCATTAGTTGGTTTAATTGAGTTTCACTGTACTTCTCTGAGGCAGGGAAATGATGCTGCCTGGGTTTTTACATCTATGTAAACTGAGGCATGGACACATTTATAGGAAAGTCCAAGGGTATTTTTGCAGATCTGGTTTGGGAGGGTAGTAGTTCCTCAGGAAAGAAAAAAAGAGAAGTCCTAAAAATCAGGACGGAAAAATCCAAAGCCAGAAAAGCCTCAGAATAGGGGAAAATAATTTTTCAGAATGCTACACATTGAAGCAATTTTAAATAAAGCATTTGGAAACAAAGCGCAGCACTTAGCTTAAAATTAAAATCTTCTGGTGGGGAACGGGTTCTGCTTCAAACACCACGGTCTTAAAACCAGGTCAGCCCTCGGTTTAAGAAGGAGCAGGAGGATTTTCAGTGCTAAATTAGAAATTGCCAAAGGGTTGAGCAGCAAAACAAGAAGGGAGAGGGGAAGGACTCCGGGAACAAGTCAGAGCTGCAGACAAGGAGGCGCACGGCCTGTGAGAATCCCACAGCCTGGCTGAGAAAACCAGTTTTGTTTAGCTAAGCCCCAACTCAAACACACTTGAAAACTCAGAGATTTACAGGGCTGCCACCGAGCTGTGAACAAGTGTCCATTGTCTGGGTGAAGAATGACGCTGCTGTCACCCACGTTTTGGGGACGCCAGGCGCGAGTCTGGCTCGCAGGGGAGGCTTGGAGGGAGCTGGAAACTCCAACAGCTCTACCTGCAATGTCAACCCTTGGTCCTGCTCTGCCTGCTCCCCCTCCCCCCAGGGATCCACCCTGTGACCCCCCAAAGGAGGGGAATGGCCCCGTGTTGGTGTCCAGCACATCCCACACACCCTGGGATGGGAGCTGGGCGTGCCATGGGTGCGTAAAGGGCTTTTCCCTGCTGAGGAGCTGGGAAATCCGGGCTGTACCTGGTCTGTTCTCTGTCCCTGTGGTGCAGGGGGCTCACCCAGCAGAACAAGGCTGGGTTTTGGCCGCTGGGAAAATGGCTTTTGCTGCAGGAGACAGGAGAAGGGAGAATAAAGAGATGAAAGCATGGTGCCACAAGCCCCTGACCCTTATCTGGGGACAGTGATGCTCGGTGTGGTTGTGGAACCAGGGGCAGTAGAGCTGCAAATGATGTTGGTCACCACTTTGCAGAGCAGGGGGTTTATCTGTGGGCAATTCATGTCCCACAGAAGCTGGGGAAAAGAAAGCAATAATTGGAGCTCATGCCCATTTAAAATACCTTACATCAGAACTGAAGAACTGAAGCCTGTTTTTTCCATTGCAGAAATTATTTGGCCTTGAACCATCCAGACCTCACTTGCTATTCTGCAATTGAATAGAGCCTTTTGTGAGGATTTTTAAAAATAATTACTACAAAGCACTTCAAGAGGAATTCTGATTGTCGTCTAGTTTTCATTTCATGCTTTCATGACACTTTTGTTCAAGGATGAATCTTTTATGAAATGTCTGTTTTAGGTTACACCCTCCAGAAGCTTATTATTTGCCTTAAAAATTCCATCAGGGGCAGGAGCATATTCTTTAAGCTCTCCCATTAGTATAACTAAATTCATCAGAGTAATATTACTCTTCATGCAAAATAGGTGTCGTCTTTCTTTAAACCTCTTGGCAAGTGGTTAAACTGATTTTAACAAGTATGCAGTGCCAACTTCTAAAGCTTTGAAAAGTCTGAAGATTCTCAGGCTGCAAAGGACTATTTACATGGTTAAAATTATACACATATCCCCTCTACTTAAAACTGTCCCCTCATCACTTAAGACCCTTGCAAATCCATTCTGACTTCAAAAGAAGGAAAAGTTCCTCTTCCAAGACATTTTTTTTTCTCCCTGTTAGCACAGCCTAGGCTTTCCAGGTTGTGAGAGCCACCGGGTTTAGCTCCAGGGCCAAACTGAGCTTGGAGTTTCATGGATGCTTCTGCCATTGAGAGAGGAAATTAATGGAAGGTCTTGTATTTTTAAAGCCTATTGACTATGTAATTGTAGAGATAAAAGATCCTGGAGATGCCATTGCCCACTCTTGTAATACATCCCAACAGCACAAGGGATGCCAGGAAATCCTGAGGGACACTTTGGAATTACACCTTGACCCCTTGGCTGTCCCCACCCATCCAAATCCTGACTCCTTTCCTCAGTCACTGCAATGAGTGACTCTGAATGACCCCAACGCTCACAAAAAGAACACTTCAAAGTTGTACCCGTGATGAATTCATGGGAACTAATTGTTTTAATTCATAGAAATGTCGAGGGCGGGACATTTGCAAGTGTATTCAGGCAAGGAGCAGGAACCCACGGCTCGGGCAGGTGGAGCCACAGGGGCAGAACTCATCCAAAGAATCTGAAATCTCTTCACAGAGCAGTAAATTAAATGCCATTAAAAGAGTAAAAGGATTTTTCTCATCTGAGATCTGTAAGTTATTGGAGCTGCTCTGGCCTGAATTACAGATCTTTATTACTTTCCCTCCTGGCCTGGAAACCTCGGGATAAATTCATTGAAATTCTGATTTTCCCATGAAGGTATCCCAGTAATGTCAGGGAATCCTGTGTTTGTACAAGATCTCAAGCCTGAGGAAGTTGCTGCGCTGATCCTAGCAGGAAAAATGTAGGATTTGATAAAGTGCTCTGGCATGGGAAGCACACAAGCTACATGTGTTCCTACTGTGCTTTATCTTATTTTCTAACTGTTCTGAGCTGGGCTGATCTGCAAAATGGAGTGACATTTTCAGGAAAATGCTGCAAGTCACATGCTAGGTACGTTTGTGGAAGTCCTCTGATTTTTACAAACATAAGTCAAAAAATTGAGATGCCAACAAACTGCCTCAAGGTCGAAAGTTGTTCCCATCTCATGTTTTCATCTGGGTCATTGTTAAAAAAATAAAGATATATATATATGTAATGTGATGGGGGAGTGGAGTAAATGGTCAACCACAATGCCCAGATGCAGATTGGGATCTAAATACCTTTAAAGTTCAGGAGTGCTCTGTGTCCTGGGAACGGGTTCAAAGCCACCTCTGGATTACAAGTCTGCCCTACTTGTTGTTGTACCTGTCTGACTTGTAGAGCAACCAGGGGAATATCTTTCTGGAAAGGCTCTCATTAGAGAAAATACGAATTACAGAAAGTAACTCGATGGCTCCTTGCCATGCTGCTTTCCCACTTTCTTCAAAGGAAAGTTATCCTGTATTTTGTGTGGATTCAAATCAACACACAAAGGAAAGTATGCAGGTTTCTGAGCCCAGCAATCAGGTGGAAATCTGCACTGAGGGAGATGGAGAGATGCTGACTGCAACAGAGTTGGGTCAAAATGTCTCCAACTTGATTTGCTGCTAATATTTTCAAGATCAAACATTATTTAAGTTTAAAAAAAAAAAGTAGGAATTTTTGTGAAGCACTTGTCTGGTTGTGAAAGGTGTGCAGGCTGATGGAATGGCTTTTATTGGACTTCATGGGTGAGACAGGAGGGTGATGGAGCTCAGGGCTGGAGTTGTTTTAGGGTCCCATCATTTGTGCTGGTTCATGGCACATCCCACAGCACAACCCAGGACTCTTCTCAGATACATTTGTAATGAACACAAACACTGGGGAGAGTAATAACTGCACGTGTGCCTCTGTAAATAGGTGCTGTGAGGTCTCCAGAGCTGTGTGTGGCTGAGCAGCCTCTGGTCTTCCAAGCAGAGCAGGATCCACGCTGGCCCCGCATTTTTGTGTGCAGCACCTCGGGATACCTGGGGTCTGAATGGAAACTCTTTTATAACAAATCAATCTCTGCTCCTCACATGGAGTGCCCTGCGTTTATTTGCAAGGCTTCTGAGAGGTGTTTCATGGCTTGAATGGGGCCGTTAGGAGAATCCCCAGGAGCTCCCGGCAGCTGCAGCTGGGGCAGGGCTGGAATGGCTTCCCCAGGATGCGCAGGGAGTGAATCGCTGAGCTCCTCTGCTCCACTCCCAGCCCGCAGTGACCAGCTCATGACAGCACTAATTAAGAAGCAGACAACTCTCCCTTTCAAAGCAGAGCTGCTGTCAGCAGGAGAAGGGAGAAATCCCTTTCCCTTGGCGGGAGGCTGGTTAGTGGGACAACCACCAGACAAAACCAAGGAAGCACAAAGCGCTCAGCCTGGCTCCCTCCATACAATGGGACGTGGATCTTTGAAATGCAAAAGTTACCTTCCCAAAGAGGAGAGAAGTGGTGAAGAGCAGGACCAAATTGCGCTGCTCTGATCTTTTATTTTATTTTTTTTTTATCAAGACTGTTTAAGGGTCTTTTGATCTCACCATGGTATTTATTATCACGGACTATTTGTCTGCAAATAGTCTAACACTAAGCCAGGTGGGAGCAGGTGAGGTTCAGATTGGATATGAGGAAAAAATCCTTCCCTGGAAGAGTGGTTGAGCATTGGAAGAGGCTCCCCAGGGAAACAGTGGAGTCACCATCCCTGGAAGCATTCAAAAATGGAGTAGACCTGGCACATTGTGATATGGTTTAATGGCCACGGTGGTATTTGGTCCAAGGTAGGACTGGTGATCTTGGAGGCTTTTTCCAACCTAAATGTTTCTGTGAGTCTATGAATGGTGACATCACTGAGATTCAAAGAGAATTCGCTTTGTGCTGCAGGTCCCTGGGGTTCTTGGTATGAGAGGGGGGAGTGCAGGCCCCCATGAGAGGTGAAAGGACCATGAGTGGTGTGGGATCTCACTCCTGGTAGTGTGGCAATGAGATGAGGCTCCCCAAGACATGGCTGTGTCTGAGCTGAAGGCAAAGCTCTGATCAGCAAATTAAGTTTTGGTGCCAGAAGAGATTTTCTCCCATTCTTTGGTTTCACTGGGAGGCACCACAAAGGAGCATCAGCTGAGGTCACCTTGAGCTGTGCTGGCTGTGAGGGCTGAGAACAGAACAAGACCTCCTCAGGAACCTTGGGCTGGAAGGGCTTTGCCCCAGACCTGCTCCTGCTAAAAGTGAGGTTTAGGTGGTTTAGGGTTTTCAATGTGGAGTTCAAATTCTTGCCTGCCCTTTCTGGAGCATCAAAAGTTGCTGAGCCAAATCCCTCCCTTAATGCAGTCCCATGTGCAGGATCAGCCTCTGTGGGGGGACAGGAGCACCAGACCTCCTCAAACAGGTCATAACTGAGGTTTGCAGACCCTCAGTCCTGGGATCCCAGTTCATTATCCCAAGGGATATCACTGGGTCCATTTTCCCTCAGTAAAGGCTGCAGCATCAGGCCTCAGCCCCGTGTGCAGGTAATCAGAGAGGGAGGTTGTGTTAATTAACCTCCAAACGAGGGACCAGGGAAATTTCACCTGGAATATCCATCCCCTGAGCACCTAAAGAGCAGAACAATGTCAACAAATTGGGCAGGATTCAGAGAAGAGCAATAAAAATGATGAAAGGGCTGGGCTGATTTATGAGGAAGGATTAAAAGAGTTACATATGTTTAGCTTGGCAAAATGATGACTAAGGGTGGGATACAGTGTCTGGCTGCAAGTGTGAGAGGGGTGTAAATACCCTGGGAGGATGGGAATTGTTTAGCCTGGTTCAAAGGGGAGTAATAAGACTAAATAAAGGAAATAATCTTTGTGACTGGGTAGAAGGAAAAATCTTTCAATGTTAGAGCTCAGTTCCCATGTGGAATAATCTCCCTAAGGAAATAGGTGAAGCCTCAGGACTTGAATTGTTAGAGGTGAGTTTGGGGAGCAGAGCAGCAGGGAAAACAACACGTGAGGTGGAAATGCCAATTCCTGTGATCCCAGCCCTGCCATGAGAGCAGCCAGGACGTTTTCATCCAGCCATCAGCCAATGCTTTGATGTGGGCGAGCAAAAAGAGGGGGCAGAGGAGAAAAAATCCCACAACCAACCCAACCAAAATTGTACAAATTTTCTACACACTTAAAACAGCGAATGTAAAAGGGAAGAAATTCAAACCATTAGTGCAAGCTTCCCAAAGAGTGCCACTGCCAGGGAAGGGTTGTGAAATCCAGCCCTGAGCCCCTGCTCAGGAGTGTTTGGGTGGGAACCCAAACTAAGCCATTAGCAGGCTCCCAGTTACCCCAATGGCTCCTTATTTGCACAAGGCCTTGGCTAACAATAATTAAGAGAAAAAGGATTTTTTCCCCCATGTAATTTTGAAAAGAAGTAAAGGGAGGAGAAAAAAAAAAAAGGTAATAATATGAAGAGAGCGACTCCACGTTCCAAACAAGAACCATATGTTGACTTATCATGGGAAATATGTAAATACAGGCTGGAGCTGATCCGGAGCATGTGTTGTTAGTCATGAAGCAGCTATTTAAAATTCCACGGCTGGATCATTAACTTCACAGTATCCTTTATGGAGGACAACACAGGGCAAATAATCAGAGTGGCACTGAAAATAGCCTTTTTCTGAAGAAATCTCGTTTAGTTGGGTTTTATAGGGAGGGTTGTATGGGATCCTCTGTGATCTGTCAGCTGAATCAGAGCAGGGTGAATCCTCTGTGCTGGTGAACTGGGATGGCTTTCTGCTGCACCAGTAAGGTATCCTGGCTCAGAATTTCCCTTTGGATGCTCAGGAATGGTCCATTCTCATCCCATCTGGGAGCAGACCAGCTGCAGGAAGCACTAAGTGATGGCTCACCCCCGGGTCCTGCTTGAAACTGTGGTTTACCTGGAAGGATGTGGTGGCTGATCACACAGAGGAAGGTTTGTCCTGAGGTTTCTGTAAAGCTGTGGCTGTGCAGAGCTGCTGTTCACATCTTTGCTTTGCTGAGTATTTTCTTAGTCATCCCGGGCAGGTCACTTCTGCCTCTCATCTCTTTCTCTTCTCAGTCGATCCAGACAAGACGAGCTCTCTCTGGGGCCAGCTGTGATCAAAGGAGGGCTAGATTGAAAGAGATTCCATAATTAGGGAAAAAAACCTCATAAAATGCAAGAAAGAGATCCTGGACCCCAGAGAAGGCTCTGCCTAAAGCAAACGCTTTAGAGCAGTGAAAGGATGGGTTTGGGTTACCGCAGTCACCGGGATCAGCATCGTCTCGTCCCTCCCGGGCTGCACAAGGACAAAAACCTCCCAGAGCCTCTTCCTGTGCCTCCTGGTTTGGTGGTTTTGTGCAGCAGCATGTGCAGAGAGGCCTGGGCAGAGGCAGGGTGAGAGGCTGAGCAGGGTGCAGGGGTTAAAGGCATTGCTAAGCCTGCAAACTGGGACCAAACCCATCAGCATCCTCTGTTTCCAACCCAGAAAGCTGTTGTTTGCAAAAGTCCTGATTTGCACATGTTTGGGTGTTGCTCAATGGTTTAAGAAATAATTTAAAAAAATAAAATCTGTTTCTGTGTCACCCTGGACAAAATTCAGAGCCCAGCTTGGTCAGATGAGGGCTCAGCAGTGCCCAAGGTCAGCTCCATTTGCAGCAGTGAGGGAGGCCAGGGACAGCCCCAAACAGGGATCTGGGGACTGGCTGCTCTCAGGGAGATGCTGGGCCAGTGCTCCATGGGATGAGCTTGTTTTGGTGGAGATGAGAAGGGCTGAACTCAGGAGCAGCTCAGGCCTCACCACAGGGTCTGTCTCCACACACCTCAGGGGCTGCTGAGAAGTGCCAGCAACAAGAGAGACCCCCTGGTATGGGGAAAGGCCTCTACAGAGTTTTTATGGGGTAGAACAACCTGGCTAACAGGATTTCCCCACAGATTTAAGCCTTTTGCCTGTAATTTGGAGGGACAGAGGGAAAGGGAACAACTTTGATCACTCACTGCTGGGGCAGCAACACCTGGGCAGGTGTGACTTGGCCAAGACACTTCAGATTTGCTCTTGGCATCTCCAGTGACATCCCCAAAGCTGCCCCAGCATCACTGCCAAGCCCTCATCCCACCTGCAGCCCTGAGGGCACCACCCAAACCCCCATAGCCTGTGTCCCCTGCATGGGTCAAGTGCCACCAGTGACATCTCAGGCAAGGCTGGGGATCAGAGCAGACAAGCAGCACAAGGACAGGGGAAGAAAGGAGCCTGCAGGAATCAAAACCATCAAAAAGTTGTTGGAAGAAGGGAGAGCTAAAGGAAGCCATTAATATTAATTCAGGGAGATAACAGGAGTTCAGTGGCCGCATGAAAGAGCAGAGAAATCACAACTGTGAGTGCAGGAGCCACAGAGGAAGACAGGAGCTGCTCTGAGATGCTCCACACTGAACAAACTCTGGGGTTGTAAATCTGGAGAGCTGCATCTGGCCTTTGGGACCTGCAGGAGACGGTGGCTGATGTGACAGGAGAGATCCAGGAGAAACAAGGCTGCAAATTGGTTGTGTCAGCCAAAGGGATCAACTTCATGGGGTGTCCCTTGACTCAGCCATGACTTGACCCCAAGTTACTGCTCAGAATTCAGGTTTCCAACTCCCCTTGTGCTGTATGAGAGCAAACAGCAGCCCCAGGGCTCAGTGCAAGGCTGGGAACCTGCCTGTGCCCCATATTGATGGTTAATTAATGGTTAATTAATGGTTAATGATGTGCAGAGCTGGGACCTGCTGCACTAGGGATGCTCCAAGCCCCAGGATGAAGCCAGTGCAAGGTGAGGTCTGGTAATAACAATCATCCCACCTTAGAAACCCACCCAAAATACAGCCCAGCTCTCCTGACAGTGCACAAACCCAGGCTGGAGGAACCTTTCACCTCCCAGCAGTGTCAGCTCAGGGTTTTTCTTTGCTTCTCTGCCGGATCAGGTGCCTGAATTGCCTCGTGCAGGTGTTTTATCCAAAGTGCCCCTTGCTTTGTCCTCAGGGAGTGCCCAGCTGGGAGGCTCAAAGCCTCCAGGAGAGCCCTGCAGAGAGCTGCTGTCCCTCACTTTATTGTCTGATTTCCTTCTGGTGTTCTGGCTTCTGTGTCTTGTTTATTTTTCATCTCTGTTATTGTTTTCTGCTCAGCCCCCTCAGTTACCCCAAAAGAAACATAGCTCCCTTTTCTTTTCTTTTCTTTTCTTTTCTTTTCTTTTCTTTTCTTTTCTTTTCTTTTCTTTTCTTTTCTTTTCTTTTCTTTTCTTTTTTTTTTTTTTCTTTTCTTTTCTTTTTTTTTCTTTTTTTTTTTTTTCTTTTTTTTTTTTTTTTTTTTTCTCCCATTATTAGGATTTTCCTGTGCATTTGCTGCTCATGTAAAAGTCCAGATGGGGTTTGGAGGAATGATGAATGGATCTGTAGGAGAGGATTTGCCAGGCTGGGGACCAGGGTCTGGTTGGTGATGCTGTCCCCAGGGTGTCCCCAGCATGTCCCCACCCTGTGCCAGCCATTGCATCCACCCTGTGGCCACACCAGCCAGGCTGGATCACAGTCAGTTCCTGGCTTTATTCTCCTTTCTGTGCACATTCAGTTTAAGTGGGAATCACAAAACTGGCATCTTGTGTCTTCCCAGTGCTGAACTGACAGCTTAAGCCTGACTTAATTTACACCTCCTATTAAATAACTTGAGAGGGACTTTGTTAAAAGCTGTTTATATATAGCACACAAATGCAGCAATTCCCCCGTTAGCCAGTGCTGGCAGGGTTCCCATCATCCCTTTTGCAGCAAAATCACATGAAAAATGCAAAAAATTCAAAAATATGAACCTTTGGGCGTGTCAGCAAAAGCACCCAGCCCCAGCAGGGTGTGGATGTGGGGCAGGACGTGTCTGTGTGTCCCTCCAACCCCAGGTGACAGCAGTGGGTGCTGCAGTGGTGATGGGCTTGAGGGGTGATGTGGGGCTGGGATTTGCATGGCAGCCCAACTTTTAGGAACTTTTTGATGAGCAGGCAGGAAGCTGGAATTGAACTGCTGGCTTTGGAGGTCTCCTGATAACAGAGTTTGTTTAAACTTCCATGATATTTTTGAGAGGAAGTAATATTTGCTCTTTTGTTGGGGTGTTATTTTTTTTTTTCCTTCTTGTTTTTTGACAGTTTTGTTTCACTGGGGCACTTTTATGAGGAGCTTTTTATTATTTTACTGGGTTATTCATCTGCATTTTAATTGCACGCAATAAAACTTGAAAGCTCCCAGCAGAGAAAATCCTATAGTACTTCCCATCCTGTCCCACTGGGGATGAATTGCTGGGGTCACATCGTTTGTCAACAACCAGGGCTGAATCTTTTCTAAGAAACACTGATTTTTCCTGAACTATAAAAGTGACGACTTTTAATTGGTGTTGTCAAATGGTTAAATTTGACCTGCCTTCATTTTGGTGTGTTTGGAATGGGGCTGGCATTGTCTGGAGGCAGGATGAGAGGGACCAAGAGCACCAAGAGTTCTTGGTGAAGTGTGTCATCCCAAAATTCCTCATCTTGGTGAAGTGTGTCATCCCAAAATCCCTCACTTTGGTGAAATGTGTTATCCAAAATCCCTCATCTTGGTGAAACGTGTCATCCCAAAATGCCTGATCTTGGTGAAATATATCATCCCATAATTCCTCATCTTGGTGAAATGTCTCATCCCAAAATCCCTCACTTTGGTGAAATGTGTTATCCAAAATGCCTGATCTTGGTGAAATATATCATCCCATAATTCCTCATCTTGGTGAAATGTCTCATCCCAAAATCCCTCACTTTGGTGAAATGTGTTATCCAAAATCCCTCATCTTGGTGAAATGTATCATCCCAAAATCCCTGATCTTGGTGAAAAGTATCATCCTAAAATCCATCATCCTGGTGAAAAGTATAATCCCAAAATCCCTCATTTTAGTGAAATGTATCCACCCAAAAATTCTCATTTTGGTGAAATGTATCATCCCAAAATCCCTGATCTTGGTGAAAAGTATCTTCCCAAAATCCCTCCTCTTGGTGAAATGTGTTATCCCAAAATCCCTCATCTTGTCAAAAAGTATCATCCCCAAATCCCTGATCTTGGTGAAATG
>VWYP01026928.1:362298-413320 GCA_013400435.1 Pycnonotus jocosus | reverse complement strand
TGAATTTTTTGAGTTCTGTTTTCTGTGGTGGTATTATGGTAGAATTACACATTCAGTGTTACAGAAACGAACTGAAACCCTGAAGAAATTTCATGCATGTTTATGAGGGTCTTTCTCTTTTATTTTTTTTTTTAATGTTACAGGTATGCCATTAAAAAAAAAAAAGTAATTTGCAACATTTTAATGCTTGTAAAGTACTCATGCTTAATCTCATTGCCAAATGCTGAGCATATATTATATTTACAGTCAGTATATTACATTTAGTGGAGGTTAAGTATTTATGTGCTTTTAAAAAATTAGTTAAATTAAAACATATGTTTGCCTAAATACAGATTTTGATGCCTTAATCTGTATTCATGAATTTAGGTATGTGCTCTGTTCTGCTCTGAAATGCGTGTTCACTGCCAAATATTACTAGGAATAAAAAGATGTTTTTAAGGTGTTCTTCAAGAGAGCTTGGTTGGTGTTGAACTGTGTGTGAGCTGCTGATGCATGGATTTGGGATGGTCAGGTCACTTTTGGTGCTTAGAAGCTGGAGTAAATGGGTGATGCTGCCACTTTGGGAGGGCAGCAGTTGTGTTGCAGAAAAGGCTCAGTTTGGGCTGTGCTGGATGGATTTCTGCTCCTGGTCTCCCAGTTGTGTGGGTGCATTACAGCACATGAGTTTACCACAGTCAGGGAGTCCTCTTTAGTTCTGTTGGTATTCCCCTGCCCAGTCAATGTCCATGGATGTGCATCACTGATGGAAATGCTTAATGGAGTGTCTGAATTGGCCTTTGGATCACCAACTCTGAGTTCCCACTGCAGTTTGGTCTCTCAGGTGCTGCAAGCACCACTGCATGGAGGTGCAGTCATTTTGGGGATCTGCAGGGTTGCAGGGTGGCAGCTTTCTGTGCAATGCCAGCTGAGGAGGAAGTACCTTGACAGGAGATAATTAGCGTTAATGAAGATATCAGACACTGGCAGACATTGACAGAACTGGGAATCACATCCCAGTCTCTGAGCTCCCTTCTTGCCTCTCATGTCTCAGAGCTTTCAGATCTATTGGTTATAATTATTACTTAATTATATTAAAACCCCAACAAAACAACAACAAAATCCACAGAAATCTTGAGCAACACTTTATTAGAACAGTTTTATTTTAAAGACTCTTGGATATATTTATTGTCCTAAATCCCTGGGTGTGTATTATTATTTACTGTTAGTCCCAATTATATCTCAAAAATGGATTTTTTTTTTTTAAGGGAAGAAATCTAACAACAGGAGAGCTTGGATTCTTCCCAAGTGATGCAGTAAAACCTAGCCCATGTGTAAGTACAATTATTTAGTTCTGTTTGCCACCTTACAGGAAAACTGCCTAGCTCATTAGTTCATCAAGATTGCTCTTACCTTACAAAAATATTTCTAGTTCCTTGGTGCTTTCATGGTGGGTTCAGTATTGCTTAAAGTAGAGTGTTCTAATACTTTTGGTTATTGGATGTAAGTAGGACATGTCAAGAAAACAAGTTTGATAAGCAGGTTTAACTTTTGGGAATATTAACAAATTGAACTGTCTGAAGAGTTTCCAGAGTGTAGATCAAATACACTTTGTGTGAAAGTGCACTTTTTTCCTTCCCCAGCAGGAAGGTGAGAGTGCTGTGGCTCTAATCTATTCCCCAGTCACTTTGGGTTAGAGAGAGGGATTACAGCCTAAGTAGTAAGTTTAAAAATTGTAAAACTAATACAAAACTTTGAATTGTGACTGCTTGATAAATTTTCTTTTTTCTTTAGGTTCTTACCTGTCTTTTATTTCAAACAACAATCTTCTCAATTTAGAAAAGCTTGTGAAAGTAATAAGAAAGATAATTTTATAATATGTACTCATGAGTTTTATGTACAAATGTGATGGTACATTAATATATTTTACTTGTTCCTCCTCTGCTCTCTGTAACACTGTGCATCAGATTACTGGCTTCCTTTGTTGAGGCTAATTGATAAAAACCCATAACCCAGTAATTAATCCTTTTCATTTCTTTGCTTTAAGGCAGTTTTCACTTACTTTAACCTGGTTCTCAACAGTTTGATTTGTTAGTAGAATTGCTTTTGTTACAGCAATGGAGATATGCCACTTCAATGGCTTGCATTAGTAGGTGGAATCAGCTCTTAGTAGCTGCATTTTGATATATCTTTGGGGCTTATTGTACCTCAGTTTCCAGAACAAGTATACATGAGATCCTAAAGAGTATAAGTATGTTAAAATACCTTAGGACATCTTTAATACCCTGCATTTCCAGGATTTTGTTTGAAGAAGAACACACAGACTATTTGTAGGTACAAGTTGTTTTAGATTGGCTGATAGAACAAATCTGAAATAAAGATGAAATTGTTGTGTGAATTCAGCTTTCATCCCTCCACCCTTTGCTTGTTAAATTCGTGAATTTCCAACCTTATTGTTCAAGGGTGGATTTTCCTGTCTCTGACCCCATCAGTCATTGTGTTGTGTCATTGACTGCAACTGTAGCAACATTTTTAGAATCACCAGTACACTTTAAAAGCACTGGCAGTGAAATATCTGAAGTTAGGAAAAATGCTGCTGGGGTGTTGTGGAGGTCTCTTTCTAATGGTAAAGCTTTCTGCTAAATTTAAAATACACTATTTAGAGGAGTGTTGAAAATAACACAGTTTTACAGAATTAATAAATACTATTCATGAAGTGTTACCAACTGGTGTCACGATCAGAACAAAAAGATAAATTGATGCCTCACCACTGTTAACTTGGAAGGATGAAATATAAACATCTTATTATGATAAATGGTGCAGTTAAAGATACTGAAACATCAATTGGGTTTTAAACATGCTATAACTTTTACTGTTATTATTAAGCCTAACAGTCTTTACAACCATGTGATATAAAAATGCCAAGAAACAGCATAAAATCTATATATCAGAAGACTTTAGGAATGAATATTGAATGAAAAACTGCTGAGCTCCAGAATATCTATATTCCAGACTTTTCACAGATGTACCTATAAACAATTTTTTCCCTTTAAAATAAGTAGTATATGTCAGCAGACTTTTTATGCACTATATGAGTAATGTCTGTTTCTACCTAGCTTTCCTCCATTTTTCTAATTTCTGTACAGGCATTGGATACACAGCTCAGTGTGAGCCAAGAGCTTCTGGAATAACATTTTATTTTATCTTTCTTTATGCCAATGAACACTTGGTATATGAATATATTTGTCCATTCAGAATTTACAAAAGCAACTACTCATCTATCATTTAACTGCTCTGGAGGATGGACTTAAACCATCTTTGAATTTCTATTTCTTTCCCAGTTTACTGCCACTACTCGACACAAATTCGAAATCTTTACCTTGCAACACGTAAAAACTTTGTAATTTTTGAAACTGTGGCCTTGAAATGCATCATTTCTCTTAGGAATTGTTTGTCAGCATATTCATAATCGATTAACTTTTTGCCAAGTGTCCCATTAGAAGCAGAGCAGCCTGAGAAGCAGCATCAGTGTGTGCAGGGATGTGAGAGGCCAGTGCTGACCCCTGTCTGAGGTGCCCTGCACTCCTGTGAAAAGAGCCCCTTGTCTACACTGCTAGGGAATAATGCATGTTTCCTTTTTCTCTCTCAAGAGCTAGACTAAATGACTGTTTAATAGCTGGTTAGATTTACTGCTGCACAAGCCAAACACGTGAGCTTGGTTTTATCACAGAGAACTTTAATGTGCTCCACACCGAAGTTTATTTCAAGGTCAAGTCTAGAGACTTGATAGAGATCTTGGTTGATACCTGAGGTCAAGATAGTGGGAGTTGTAATTGATTGCAATTTCTATCAATTTAAGTTTATAGGCCTTTATAATAATATTTTCCTGACTTGATTTGTTTTTGGAAGTCTCTTTTGGTGACATTCCCTATATCATGAATAAAAAATTATGAGAAGAATGTTACTGTAATTTCTTCCCTATTAGAGTCCAGAAAATAAAACATTCATCGGTTTTACTTGAAGGAAAGAAAAAGAAAACACATTTCCTTACTTTAGAATATGTGACCTTAAGTTATAAGTGTGTGAGATTTATGTTAACCTTTCATTAAAATCCATTTTTCAGCACTATGCATTTCACACATTTGGAAGAGTAGAGTGATACTGAGTTATCACACAGTAATGGGAGATGATCAAGATGAAATGCTCATTTTCATAGGAATTGCTATACTGTGCACCTTGTGCATGAATAAACATTACCTATGCATATGTTTGTGTACATATTACATCCATTTTGCAAGCTGATTGCAGTTTGCTTAATTCTTAAATTTAATTTCATAATCAAATGACATGCTTAGCAAGATACAGTGCAACAGGTACCCAAGTCAAATACAAAGGAATGAATGATGTCATACAATTTAAATTGTGGAATATCCTCAGGTCTCTCTGAAGATTATAGACCATATTTCCCAGTGGACAGTCTAAGGCCCCACAGTCCTGAATACATGAAATGAATTTTATACATTACTGTAAATTCATTGCATATTTTAGTGATACTTTTCTACAGTACAGAAAATTGAGCTATTTTGTGTATGAAATTTGAATATAGGCAGTGTCAGAAAAGCTATGAACAGTTCTGGGAAGTAAAAATACCCCAAACAAACTGTCCCAGAAGAATGGAGCTTAAAATATTTTGTATGACTTTGAGAATGATAAGGAGTATTTGTCCTTTATTATAACTTCCTTTAAAGAGAATAGACTTGTAGACTTTTAGAAATTAGATCACCTGGATACTGATGGTTAAATGAATCTAATTTCTGGCTTTTAGAAAAAAAATCTTGATCCTCATTCTCTGTATCTTTTGATATCTTAGGTTCCTAAGCCAGTAGACTACTCTTCACAACTGTGGTAAGTCTCTGTCTCATCTTACAGGAATCTCTGAATGAAGTAGTCACAGAAAGCAACTGTGTTTACTACAATTTAAATTGTATTGGTTTAACCTTTCTAGGCTTCAGAAGAAGACATTGTGTAAGGGTTTGGGAAAGCAATACCATGCGTTGCCTAAAAGAATTTCTGATATAATAAAGTGCTTAATGATTTTAATGTTTTGTTTACAAGTCTGTGGCTGTACAGAGGTCCAGAAATAGAACCCTAAGAGATGATTATAAGATGAAGTACGGATG
Organism: Pycnonotus jocosus; assembly: GCA_013400435.1. NCBI lineage: Eukaryota > Metazoa > Chordata > Aves > Passeriformes > Pycnonotidae > Pycnonotus > Pycnonotus jocosus. The sequence continues at coordinate 408,164 of VWYP01026928.1, read as the reverse complement.
TATATCTTACATGTTGAGTGAATAAAGGAAGGAATAGTGTTAAATACATCTTGTATCATGAATAAATTCTGCATTTCCTTAAATCCCCCCACCAACATTGAAAGCTGTAGAGATAACAAGTGGCACCCGGTGATGTGGTTTAGGTGTGTCTGTGGTGGTGCAAGGTTGGACTAGATGAATCTTGAAGGTTTCTTCCAACCTTGATGACTCTGTGCAAAAGATGGTGTATCAAAAGTGCAACCACTGCTGCTCTGGGATTTATGAAGTGTGTGAGCCCTTTCCCACAACTCAGAAGGGACAGGGTGATTCTGAGAGAGCAGATTAAGCATCACTTGTGTTCTTTCACTGGTTTTGTGCTTTGTCATTTAGACATTAGTTCTGACTTTCTCTTCACTTGCCAAAAGTGAAATTAGGATCACATCCAAACAAATACTGATTTTTCATAGCAAGGTCAAGTAAAATTTTTTTTTTTAAAATTGGTCTTTTGAGTTAAATTCTAACATTTGGTCTATTTATAATTTTGTTTGAAGAAAGCATATTGCTGGCATTAGTCTTTATCTTCTATGGATTTGTAATAAAGAACTATTTTTTAACTTAAAGCTGCTTTCTAATTGGTTGTGATGTATTGGTGTGAGATGTTACATAGTGGTGTTCTGTGGTGGTGACAGCACTTGTAAAATGGTAAGATAAGCATAATTTCCCTGGAAGCTAGGTCACTTTCCCCAATTAACAGTTTAACCTCTGTTTTTGCAAATGAGTGTCTGCTGACAGCCTCTCCTGATGCCCTACAGAAACCACAAGGCAGAGCAAGGGCACAAACCCTCTTATGCAACCAGGCTGCAGAATCAGTGATTTATTTGTCTTAGCTTTCAGCACTTAGCATCAGCTTTTTCAAATTTGAATGTTTTCGGCTGATTTTTTTTTCTCTGGGTGTTGGGTGTACCCTTTGCACTTCAGCTTTGGGAGGTTATGCATAATTATGAAACCAAATAAAATACTGTCTTGTGTAAGTACCAAATTTTCATATAGGTCTTTTGTTGACCTGATCTACCTCTGGTGGCTGATTCTCCCTTTTGTTGCAATAAATCTCCCTGGGGAGAGAACCCAGGGAGGTTCAAAGGTTCTGGAGCACTGTTGTATTGTTTCACTTGCAGCAAAATGTTGAGATAAACCAGGTGGTTTTATGAACTTTTCAAGCCAGTAGTCATTCAGTTAATGCTTGGGCTTGAGTACTTTCCTTAGCAGATATTGTATTCAACATGCATACCAGTACTTTTCTAATTAAGAATTCCACAACCCCCAACCATGAAGTTTTTTCATGTTTAATTCTTCATTCAGAAATCTGGAAGTGGCAAGTGGCATTCAGTTGCAATGGATGTATTGCTGGTCCCCATGAGATGTAGAATATTTTCACTCTGTATTGCATATTTAATAGACCTTTGGAGCTTTGAAAAAAAATCATAGGCAATTTTTCTTTTCCTTGTTCCAGGTTTGCAGGAGCAATGGAACGATTGCAAGCAGAAAGTGAACTAATTAACAGAGTAAACAGCACTTACCTGGTGAGGCACAGGACCAAAGAATCTGGAGAATATGCAATTAGTATTAAGTAAGTGGAAGTGGAATAAGAACTCCTCAAGAAAGTCTTCCTGTTCTCATTTTTTGTCTAGATAGTATTTGAAATAAATATAGAAAATAAACCGCTGTTTCCATTATATAATTTTTATGCAGCCTTTAAGAGAGTCAATATAGGAAAATTGAAGTTGCCATCAATAAATACCCAGGATTTATAGGAGTGAGCAGGAAAGGAAAGAAGCAAATGGTTTTAAAATGCTGGTGTAGCAAATTTGGGCTACAAAAATAATGGTAGAGTATGTTGGAGAAGAGTAAGCATTGTTTGCATCACAGTGTGATCTGTGTCATTGACTTGGTGAGAACTCAGAGCCCTTTGCATCTCAGACTGTTCAGCAAAATGTGGGTTTATACATTTTGTGGGTGCAAATTATTGTTTGCTTTCATGTTGTTTCTCAATATAAAAGCAAGAAGTAGATGGGAATTCCCAATTAGGATAAGTAGTTAGCTGTGACCTTTTTTTTTCTTCTGATTACAGATTACTTCTTTAGCTGTACTTTAATAAATATATTTGGTTGATTAGATGTCAGCTTTGTTTTGGCACAGATATACATTTTGTCTTAAGAATTTATGTGTGTGGTGTTCTAGGGGCATGCCCTTAGGTAATTATTGATTGTGTCTGATTAAAAACACATTTATATTCATAAGTTATTCATTGCCCACAGGTACAATAACGAAGTGAAACACATCAAGATTTTAACAAGAGATGGCTTTTTCCACATTGCAGAAAATAGAAAATTTAAAAATTTAATGGTAAGCATTGATTAGCTTTTTAACAGTGTGGGAATTTCTTTGTAGCTGTTTCTGTTCAAGAGAGCTGCTTTGGTTTGTGACATTCCAGAGAGCAATGAGAGTGAAAGATTTGAATTGTGTCCACTCCTACTAATAGGATAATTTTTTATATTTATGGTTTTAGCTCCAAGTGATAATTTTATGTGCTTAAAACCACACATTTATTGTTAGGACTGGACTGTGTTCCTTGTAGTGAAGTGGGAGAGAGGAGGAATTTGAATCCCATGTATCAACCCACTGTGGAGTTAGGCTGAATCTGCAAAAGGAGAATTTGATGTATTTGGAAATCTTGGTTTTTAGGAATCAATTGGATTAAAATTTATGCAGCAGCCTTCCTGCATACATACTCAAGTATGTGAAAATGCTAAATAAAAATGGAGGATAATACAAAACAAGAGCAAGGAGAAGCTTTAAGGAAGCCTTAGGAATTATTTTAGTTTAACCACTGATACTCTGAAAAACTAGAGCATCCTAGAAGATGGGGAGAGATGAAATGATAATCTGTAAGTGCTCATTAGGACAGGAAGAGCACAAATTTCTTGATGAAGAATGCACCAAGCTGTTTTTGCACTTGTATCTTCATTTTATACTTATAAGCCAGTGAATTGTTTAGTTTTAGGGCTGGGGACCCTGAGATCTTTTCACTCTTCAGCAGCAGAAATCATGATGTTGCTCACACACACTGCTGCTTAGTCTGTGAATGCTACAAGTGATTTGTTGGAAACTGAGCTTGGCAAAACCACAGCAGCTGGGGTCCCATGCTGCCATGTGTCTTCTTATGGCAGTGAAGCAGCTCAATGCACTGGTGTAGGTTCCAAAGTAAAGCAGAAATATAAATAAAGGACAAAGTTGGATGCAAAATGAGCAAAAAGAATATGCATTGCATCACAGCATTGAGAGGTCAGAAGAAATTTCTAGTGTAAGGACCTCACTGCTACCAACTTAGCCTTGCTGACATTCAAGTAGGAAAGAATTATTTTATAACACAGATTTAGGGTATTATGAATTCTGCCCTTGAGAGTTAAATACACAAGTGGCAAATAAGCCAGTGTACATGCTGTGTTTGTACATGCTGTGTGCTTTGTTCTGGGTAGATGCAAGAGAAAAAGTAGCAGTGTCTGAAAGAAAAGAGGAACAAAAGTAGTCTGAGTAGAAGTGGGAGCAGGAGAGAGGCAAAGGCAGCATCCATGGAAACGTTCAGTGATCTGCAGTGACACCGCATTTGTACTGCTTTGGAGGGGAGAAAACTGGAAGAGCTCTTGTGTCTGCTTTTCATAGTACATTTGAAAAACTTCACCAGAGTGATGAAAATGTGCTGAGTGTGTAAAGCAGGGTGCAGGGGAAGGTCAGTTTGGCTGCTGCTGTGAATGAGGGTAATGTGAGAGGCTCCTGAGCAGCCCCATCCATGCTGGCACAGACTGCTCACCTTACTCCTCTGTTTGGAAGTGATTTCTGCAATTCACATTTTAGAGGCCAGTTGTCAGTCAACTGTTCTCATGGTAGAATGGAATTAAAACCTAAACTTTAAAAGTAACCGAATCTGTGACATGAAGTGATTTTTTATTTTTCCTCAGTTGAAAACCATTTTACTTATTTTGCCAACAAACAACAATCTCTCCATTTGGAATTCTAATTACTTTTACCAAATGACACAATTCTTACAGACTTAAACTGTGCAAAAAGATAACAAGTTTCATACTAATTATTTTCCATTTATCCAGATATCCTGCTTTGAATGCTACTTACTTGCAAATCACACACAGTATTACCTTGGTAATTTGAATGTCTGGATATTCAGTGACGATATGGGAGTAAATCTTGTTGCTGACATTCTAGTTTGTATGATGTGCTGATATCAAACAACAAAGCCCACAGAGTTCTTAGTATGACTGATGTAGGCTATTATAGGCTAAATATTTGGGTAACTTTTTGTGGTGCTAGGTTTGGGTGTTTTTTGGTTTGGTTTGTTTGCTTGGTTTTTTGTTGTTGTTGTTCTCTTTTTTGTTTGTTTGGTTGGTTGGTTGGTTGGTTTTGTGTTTTTTTGTTGTTTTGGTTTTTTTTTTTCCCCTAGAAGGAAATTATTAAATACAGTATGATCTCCTAATTTTGACCTAAGCTTGGCTTGGTCAACTCTGACTTTGGAAATCTAAATATAACCAAGTGGAATGGAGTGAAGGGTGTACAGTAAATACATTGCTTTGTGCTTGCATTTCTGAGGAGTGAAATCCCACATTTGAATGGATCAATTGAAGTACATTTGCTTTGAATTGTCCAGTCACTTTTAATCTTATTCTAGCTCTGTGTACAAACTGTGATATTGACATTTCTATGGCTAATTCAACTGTAACAGACAATGGCAGGGGGTGAAGATTACAAAGGAATGGCATGAGCTGTCAGAATTTTGATGAGTGTTGCCTTCTTTAGAGTAGGAATTTGAGTAACTCGTCTTCTTGGTTACATAAACTATTTCAGCTATTATTTTATATTTACATATATGAATTTTTGCATGTATACATATGTAAAATATTCCTGTGTGTAGCTGTGAATGCACACAAACAGAGATGATGCAATTTTTGGATTGGGTACAAGGAGAATGTGAAACGCTGGATTTTTCAGTCAGTGTGCACTGTCTGCCAGCCTCCAAACCTGCCCTGCCTTGGAAGTTGTGCATTGTCTGTGTATCTGCACATTAAGTTGCTGTTACCTTACAAGCCACGTGCTTTATTTCAGATCTGTGTATTTCCATTTGTAGATAAACATCATTTATCACTGCAAAAGAGATTTGAGAGAGCAGAGGCATTTACTGCTCCATCCTTAGCAAGCAGCTGACCTTGCCTTTTGCCTGACTCCAGAGAAGCAGAGACATCCTCAGCCTGACTGAAAGGAGCAGCAAATGTTGACTCTGACAAAAAGATTTTACTTAGCTGATTTTTGTGGTGTCTTTGTTTGTTTGTTTTGTTTAAATTTTTTAAGTGGCAATATGAAAGCTGTCAATTTTTGGGGTACTTTATATTTTAAAACATAAGCATGTTCTATGGGATGTATTATAAAATAAGGTTACTTGCATAATACAACTGTCATTGGCTGTCCAGCAGAATGCTGAACAGGATGTGATTTCAGTTTCCAATGAAAGTGCTTTTCCTTTCTGAAAGGAACTCGTAGAATACTACAAGCACCACTCTCTCAAAGAAGGTTTTAGAAGTTTGGATACTACTCTTCAATTTCCATACAAAGAATCTGAAAACTCAGTGGGACAGAGGAGTAACAGAACAGGTGGCAATGGTGAGAATTATACATTTTTGTATATTAATTTCTCATTTATATATATATATTATTTATATCTATATATGTAAAGGACAAGGTACTTGGAGCTTCTTCATCTTCCATTTTTGACATATAACCAATTACTATGGCAATGCTTTTAGCTAGGATATTTTGAAGCTAAGCAGATTCAGATCTGCCAGAAGATTTATAAACATGTCTAGCAAGCTTGTCTTGCTGCCAAATTTAAAATCTCCCCGATATTCAAAGTCTATTAGACATGCTGGTGAGAGATTAAACTGCATCTTGCCTAGTTTCTGAGGAAATTTGCATACATGCAGCTACAAGTGTTAATATCTGTGACAATTTCTAATCCACAAAAGGGGATTTAAATAAATCAGTCTTGTAGCATAGCCCTATGAAGTAGCATCTCAGTAATGCCAAATAATTTTGTAAAAAAAAAAAAAATTAGATTTAGTATATCATAATTATTCGTATGCATGTTTTTTTAACATGGAATGTTTATTAGAGTTCCCATACTAAGCTTCTGAAAGTTAATGAACTACTGTGCAATGTAAATAGCAGTTAAAAAGTTGTGAAGTTTAGAAATAAACTGACAAGGCTTGCAATGCATATGCCGTCCTTTATTTAAGCTGTTACAATTTAAGTGGAAGTTAGCATGATTTTTAGGACATGGACAGGTTCAGTGTTAATGATAAAACCTACTACATGGTTGGCCTCTGGAAAACATGTAATGTTTCTGTCAGAGAGCAAATACCAGATTTGCTGTTCTGCAGTTGTTGGCTGCATCTTTGTGCTGTAACAGATAATAAGAGGAAAATAAAAATTGATGGGGGTTTTAACCATGTGAAGACTGATGTAGAAGCCCAAAATGTCCAGTCTGGTCTTTGTGATGATGCTGGCGGCTTTGTTAATTTCATTTGCTGTGTTTGTGAGCTTTTGTTTATTTGCTTGCCTCTGTTCTGTAAAGTTTCTGTGACTTTGGAGGCTTTCTTCCTCTCCTAATTAAAGGGAAGATAATTCAGGACAAATGATTGCAAGAAACCAGTGTGTCTCTGGGCATTTAATTTACTGTCTCTACCTCCCAATTCCTCTTCTTCCCATTTCTGTTCTCCTTCCCTGCTTCCCAGGACTTCTGTCATTGTCTCCTCTCTGTGCAGTTCATGTCCACTCCTGGGGAATTTCTCTGCCCTGTCCTTTCCTCTCCGTGTAGCTCGTGGTCTCCCTGTGCTTCTCTCTTCCTCTTGCCATCTCTTGTGCCTTCCTTGCCTCTGCACAGCTCTGAGGCTTTCATTGTTGATAGGACATGTCCTGCTTGATGTACTTTGCATTTGTCTGAGTTGTTATTGTGAACTTGTTTTCTTTTTTTTTTTTTTTCTCTTGGGCCAGTTAAATGTATCTATACTGTCCACAGCCTTCTTACTCTGCAAGAGCTCAATCATTTCCTGCTTTACAAGATACAAGATTTATGGTACATCCTCATTAACTTCAGCCATCATACAAAAGAAAACAGCTTCTTTTACAAGATCCTTCAGGCAGTATGTGGGAGAGCAGGAGAAATGGCTGAGGGATGCTCTCATTTTAGTCAAGGAGATGAGGAAGAGCATCTCTGCTGCAGTAACTATCAGCCCTTTGATGCTGCAGACTGTGCTGGTGGAAACTGCAGGTTTTGTCTTACACCAAACTGACCTGAAAATCCTTTCAATTCCCAAACTCCTTATGGAAAATCTAATAGATTTCCATAATTCTGCTGCTTTATCTCGATTGACTCAGAATGACGCTTCCTTTAATGGATTGGACAGTAAAACGTGTCCCCATGAGTGTGGTGATTTATTTGTTGTTTTTTTTTTTTTTTCTTATTTGTTTAACCAAAATGTCCATGATTAACAGTCCATCTATGGGTCACTCTGCTCAGTTTTTAAGCTGTCTTGTTCATCTAACTCTAGAAAAGACTGAAAAATTAGAACTTTGCTTTTCAGTTTCCTTGTCTTGCAGAAGTCACCCATGTTGTTCTTCTATTCATTGTACACTTCTAATGTGGTTGTAAAAGCTGTCAGATATTTACTTTTGTCAATACAGAAATTCAAGGTAATTGGGAAGATTTTTTGGGAAATGGTATATTCTTTCTTCTTAATTTTTCAGTCTTAGTCTTTTCTAGACACACACAGTATGATCAAGTTTTGTTTTGCTACACAGAGAAATACTGATTCTTACATTAGATTACAGGAATGATCAACCAGCTAATGAAATAAAGGCAAAAAGGGAAGAAAAGTGGACATGACTGTGTGGACTAGAATAATGGCACTTTATTCTGATTTGCTGATGCAGAGCACAATCCTATTGAGAAATTTGAATATTTATGAAATTTAGATTTTAAAACAACCTAAATCATGAGGCCAAGTCCTACCCAAGTGATATTTTTCTTTGTTGGTTAACTAGGAATAGGTATATTTGCTAATTATGACATCCTACTTATGCTTAATGCATTAACTGCCCACTAATGCTTGATGCATTAACTGTGTAAAGGTATCTGTTAGTAAAGTAAAACAAAACAAGTGTCATTCCAACCCTTAGGGAATCAAAAGAATTCATCCTTCTGCTTGGAAGCCAATACCAACACCCAATCATCAAAACAGATCAGTTATCTCTAGAAATCTAGTGAGAGTTCCTTGCCCACATGGGTTTACTTGTCCAGAATTTGACACATAAAACCAAACCTCAGTGAGAAAAATCAGGATGAAGTCTGGTCAGTTAAGGACCAGTCCCCCCTCTATAGCACCTAACCTGGGTCTGTTCCCGTGGGCTGCTGTTCCACTCTGTCATTGTGCTCATGGAGAAATAAGGACAGGTATTTTTCTCTGCTCTCAAGTGGCCCTTTTGGTTTTGTGTAGAAAAAACTCCCCACAGAGCTGTCACTTGGGGTTGCTGTCTCCAGTGTAAAGGAGCCCCTCACGCATCCCAGATAGTCCATTCAGTGTTAGAGATGGAGAAAGCATCATCACTGAAGGATCAGAAGGGGATTTCCAGAGTGTAGGAGGCCCTGGAGCATGGTTTTCTTGTCCATGCTCCTAAAGTCCTGTTGGTTTGTGTTGTGGATTTTTTTTTTTTTTATTTGTAAACCCAAGGCTTATGAATGTAAAAATACAGTATCAGTCCTGTTTATTTTATTTATGTAGTTTCCTTGTCACAAATGTATCTATTGTCATCCAGGTAAGATGCACAAAACTGTACCATTACCTCCACCATGGATTCTTGCATAAAATCATTCTAGTCATTATTCCTGCAAGTACCAGTTGGAAACAAAATTATTGCGTCTCATGTGTAGTCAGAAGAATAAATTCAGAGAAGTAGCTGTAAGTGATAAATATAACCCTGCTACTTTTTGAAGGAAAATTCTTGTTCAGTAATTACAGATATTATTAGCTATAATTTAGAGGCTACATTATCATTTATCCAGTTGAGATGGATGTACCTTTCCAAATCACAGCTGGGAGCAAAGATCCCAGCTTTATTAGACATGCACACTATATATCTTTATTGCCTCTTCAAAAGAAGGACAAAATGTGAGAACAGGTCAATAAACTGTAATTTCACTTGAAGCAATTCTAGTTAATTTCATCTAATTTTTGCATTTAAAAGTACATTGCCCCTAGTTTTGTTGACAACAGAGCAACCTGTGGCTTTCACCCAGGGAAGCTGCTAGAGGGGCTCAGGAGGATGTGCTGCTTCTGCTAGGCCAAGCTTAGGCTTCTTGTTTTTGCTTGCTCAAGGGTTTTTTCCCAAGTTGGGGAAACTGCAAATATGAGCAGGCTTAGAGGATGTAGTTTAGCTGTGGAATTCCTATTGATGTTAAAGATTAACAGGGCAGAATGCATGCTTTTTCCCCATGCCAGAATATGGAGTTGACTCCAGATCTACTTAGACTCTATCCTAACTAAGGGCATGTGACTAATGTTGCTGGGGTCAAGAGGATTTATGTGTGCAGGAGTTCTTGCTTTTGCAATGGTAAGAAGTGGGGGACACACAAAGAATTAAAAAACCCCTTTTGTTAAATATGAAAATATTTACAAAGAGGCTGCAGTTACAATTTACTTCTCTGAAACCCTAAATGGGTGACTTCTTCCTACTTTACTCTTTGAAAAATGCAATTGTTAAGAATTAAATCACGGATCCAAATTTTCTAGTTATTACAGTCAATTTCCTTGCAGACATCCTTAGTAGGGAACCTTAGTTTCCTTATTATCAATGAATTATATAGTTAAAAAACTATTATTTAAATCTTATGCCAATATTTCAATGTTCTTTTGCTTTTCTCTTTTTCTCTTTTTTTTCCTCTAAGCCCCTTCTTTGTTCTGTGGGTTTTCTTTTGTAACTCCTCCAGACTACAGCTTTGTTCCCCCTTCCTCCACTCCTTTCTGGTCAGGTACTGCTTTACTGCTTTTATATTTCTTCTAAATTTGCTTCTGTTGTTTCTGTGTGCAGCAAGTGAGGGAAGGGACGAATCTAATACTTCAGCTCTTCTCTGACTCCAAAAACTGAGTTATTACTTGTTATTCTTGGAGTGTAACAAAAATCAAACTCTTAAACTTTTGAATTGTTACTGCTTATTGGAATAAGCAGTTTGAATAGGTGCTGCAAAGCCCAGTAGTCACAGCAGATTCCATCAGTGACCACTTGACTGTTAATTTGCTATGCAGTTGACATCTATGAGCTGTAGATAAATATATTTTTAATGTATTTGTTCAAATGCTTGTTGGTAAATAATATATTCGTCCCATCCCTGCAGCAAACCATACTGCAGTAGCATCTTAGAATACAGTAGGATTTTTTTTTTTTTGGTAGAAAATGCTTTCTTTGAATTCTGCATTAACATTGTTAATTAATTTTGCCCATCTGTTTTCTAAATATTGTTTTCTTTATTTCCATTTAACCATCTCTGGCTTTAATAGATGCAATCATTTCAGACTAAGAGGCTGCATGACAATGCTAAAAGTAGTACCATTGGTAGCCTCAGTCAGTGCATCAGTGTGAGTATGGCTTGCTCTGAGATCTGGTCTGCAGAGAGGTGAACCGCACCATGGGACAATTTCAGAAGAATTTTGCCAGTAGAAAGGTGAATGCCTTTAAGGAGCACATGGAAGCAGGTGCTGATGTGAGGAATGCAGCATTTGCTCATGTTACACCAGGCTGCCTTTGTGCACAGGGCTGGGGACACTACCTGGGCTGTGCAGAGCAGGGCTGGGGATGGTGTTTGCATTAGGGAAGAGGTGTCCAGCATGCACAAATGCAGATGGAATCATCAACATCTCAGTGGGCAGAATGTTTTACACCTGCCCCACAGAAGTTGTCCAAGTTATTTAGTGCTCTGAGAAGTCTTCTTGGGGCTTTCCTGAGGGGAAAAGGACGTAGGTGGCAGCTGAGTAGCAGAATGGTTACTGCACTTGATTGTGCTGAGAGCATCTCTGGTGACCCCTCTCTTGATTCACCCCATGGTGATGGAGGGATTTCAATCTCCATGTCTTAGACCACACTTGGATGTTTTGGCCCTCAGTTGTTTCTTCCTTTTCTATGCCCTTACATATAGACATTTTTGGGGCAGATATTTCCTTTCAGTATTCACAGCAGTGACTGAGAATCCAAGCTAGAAGGTGCCCTTCCAGTTGACGCACGCTTTTATAAAGGGATACATCTGTAGCAAAGATGAGTAGAAATCCAGTGTGGATTTTGCCCCATGGTCATGGTGCTCAGCTGGACTCCCTGCAGCACTCACCTGATTTGAAACAACATGAAGGAGTTCAGTTTTAGCTCCTTGCTCAAGGTGACTACTGTGAGCTTTTGTCCTTTTGGGCAGGGATAGGAGAGGACATCTTACATTCAACTGCCCAGTACTAGACTGTAAATTCCATTCTTACTGTAACTGATATCTGTTCCACAAGAAAAAAAATTGTAAAGTGGCCTCTGGTGATAGAACAGCAATCAAGACTCAGTTACTTTAACCCTATCACACTTTTTCTTACATTCCCATATGTGGTTTAATCAGATTATAATGACATTCCTTTTTTTAATATGAAAAACTGCTGTATCAGAAAATTAAGTAATAACTGTAATGATAGGTATCAATTCAATGTCTGGCATATGCCAGTTTCAGTATTTTGTTACAGAAGTGCAAAATATTAAAGGAAAATACTGATCTGCACTGCTTAATTAAGCTTATCTACCCCTTACATTCTGAGTGCATTGTTTCATGTGTTTGTAGTAAACCTTCTTTTTAAAAAAAGCCCAGTAATTTGCCTACATTAAAAGACGAAATACTTATTTCATGATATGACAAGTATTTTATTTCAAAAGTGTGTTCAGAGCAGGTTTGGTTCTGCTGATGTGGAAGCTGTAACACAGGAGAATGTTCAGCTGACTGCTGAGCACCACTGAAGGTGCAGCCTGTGCCTGGATAACAGCTCTGAGCTTTGCTGAAACTGTAAATGTACAAGTAAATGTACACAGCTCCAAGGAGCATGGAAAGTAATACACAGGAGCAACCCTCAGGGCAATGGCTGCAGATTTATGAGGAGGTCAGAGCACAAGGAGAGAGGAACAACTACTCACAGCTTTAATAATACTACAGTGACCTTCATGGGATTCAAGCACGTGAGCTAGACCAGCCTGCTGTGATCACAGGGAGCCTCTGTTGTTTGCACACCACATGCATCATCAGTGGCTCAGACCAGTATTAAAATTCATTTGCAGCACATCTATTTCACTGGTAATGTCCAACATACTCCAGTGTAAATCAAAGCTGATTATAGTTCCTCTAGTCATCATCTTCTGTTTGCAGAAGAAAAGGCTGGATTAAGTAAAAGCACATTTTTCTCATTCACACATGCGCTTTTTATTCACCTCCTTTGGATTTCTCGCTCTATTTCCAGTTAGTTCTCTGAGTATCTCCCTTCTACTACACAAGGTTTATTTATTACTGCTTTCTCAACAGCTTATTTTATTTTTTAACACTTTCTCTTCCTGCCCCCCCCCATTAATTTCTCATTTATATTCATCCACCTGTTGGGTTCTTTCTTTCCATCAATCTCTGCTGTTAATCCCATTCTTTCTCTGCATTCTTCCTGTAGAATTCCTGCAGAATCTGCATTTTTCCTCTTTCACTCAGTGAAAGTGAGTTCCTTCTCTCTCCCATCTGTACAGGTGTCCTTCCCATGTGTTGTCTTCCCTCAAGTGCTATTTGTCCTGAGACAGCACTAATTGGGAATTCAGGGCTGATAGTCTCTACTCAAGTTATTTTTGTGATTGTGTCAGCAGAGAGAATGGGTTAATATTTTTCTCCAAAATTAGCACTGTCATTTTCCTGTATTCCATCACTCATCTGGCTTCCTTTTATATATTTCCTATCATGAGCTTCACTTTTATTTGAAAATATGGATCTTGGATTCTAAATTAATCTAAATTCTGCTACTTTCTGCCTCAAGACTTTTGAAGATATATGGTTTTGATTTCTCTTGCTTCTTTCTCCTTTCCCCCCCCCTTTGTGACTTGAAAAAGAATTAAAAGCCCTCCTTTCCCCCAGATGTGCTCGTCTTTCTTCTTTATCCTAATTTTCCTTGCAATTTTCCATCTTTATTATTCCTCTATGCATTTCTTTCCTTCTTAGTTATTTTCTTCCCTATTTTCCCAAATTTGTTCATCTTTGCTTCCTGTAATTTTTCCCTGCCCCTTTATCTTCTTTGTAGAATCTCAAATTACACCCTGCTCCCCAGAATCCCTCCTTGCATCCTGCAATGCTTCTCCAAATCTGCCAGTGATATTGCTGCACACCTGTGAATGGTTACTGACCCTCCAATCAATAACTGCTCTTTTTTTTTCTTTCTTTCTCCAAAACAATTACTGCCCATGATGTGCTCTTTTCCTGTAAAATTGATTACTGCAATGCTGATAAGGTATAGGACATTACATTCATGTCAGGATCTAAACAAGAAGCATCTACATCTGACTGGCTGAGAGGGGGGAAAAAGCATGTTTGAGCTCTGATGTGCTTAATACATCACCTAGATTTTTGGGACATCAGTATAAGCAACAAATGGAAAAGCTGGTTCTCTGTTATATGGCATCTTTCACATAATTTATCAAGTGTCTGATAAGCCTACTCTACATAAGCAGTCAGGAGTGTTGGACTAAACTTTAGTGACATGATATGAACCAGGGCATTATCTGTCGTTAAAATGGGGTTTTAGGCATTCTATTTCTGTGATATAGCTAATAATATTTTAAACGCAGTATTCCTTGTTAGTTTAAAAGAAATTGTTTGTATTTTCTCTTTAAGCTGAAAGTATTTGAACATATAATGATTTTCAGATAATTAATACTATTTTGTGTCTATAATGCAGTGGAGTCAGAAGAAAACTTAAACATAAGCAGAACTGAAATTGTTAAGATTTCTCAGCTCATTTGCCATATTTTGGGTTTCTGATTTAAATTAAAGGCAACTAGATATGAATTCTTAGTATTACATTCTTGAGGACATTGCTAAACTAGAATCTTAAAGGCATTTCCTGGTGAAGATTGGGCATTTCTAAAAAATGAGGACAGAGATGATTCTGTGTACATTATATCAAGTCATCCATCATGATCACATGAATTCTTCTGAAATCTTTTCAAAGAATGCTTGCCTGTGTTCTTGAACTCCTCTTACAGTGATTTACACAGGGAAACAGTGGCATTAATGAGAAAAAAAGGCTGAAAAATGCCTTGGCCAAATAATCCAACTACAAAAAGCTGTGGAATAGTAGATGTCCTTTCCAAAATGCTCCTCAAAGGTCCTTTATCTGTTAGGCCATGCCCACTCTCCTCTCATTGTCCTCACACTGGAATGGTTGAGGATTTCTTTTGCAACTTTGGAAATTCTGCATCAGCGTTGGAAACATCATTTCCTATAAAACTATTTGGAAAAAAAGGAGTTGGTTTTTGAAGTGAGGTTTTTTGGACCTTTGCTTTTTAAGAATTCTTAACAGCTTTTTATTGTTTGAAATGTCCAAAATTTGGCAAAATTTCCCTATATTGATGTACCTTAAAACTTTAGAGTGTTAATTTCACTGAACCTTAATTTTATAGAAAAAAAATTAATTGATGACTTACAAAATAAACTTCTGAAAAGAACAGATTTACACCAGTCAATATTAATGCAGATTGTGACAAATGATCTGTGGAAATTTCCTGTAGAAAGTCTGTACCTTTTTGCTTATGCTGATGTTAGCTTCCAGTTTTAAGTGCATTAATATTTAACTTGGGAGTTGTTTTTTTGAAAGAACAGCACCTTATTCGGGTTGTTTTGCTTCATTAGAGGTCTAAAGTTAAATCAACTGTAAATGCTAATAATTCTTTTGGAAAGGAATTAGTGACCTGTAAAATATGTTGATGCATATAACTGGCAGCAAGTTTTATTATGTAGCACAAGAATAAAATAATTGAAAATGTATATAGCAATCTCAGGGTGGGGAATATTTTCTTTATGGCTCATCTAGTTTGATTTTTCTTCCAAAAATACAGAGGACTATTCAAAAAATCACAAAAAATCCCTTCAACTTTTTACACCATTCACCTATATTTAAATCCTCTTGATCTTGGTAGTGCAGGTGTTTTGCATAAAATTAATGCCAGTGTGTGTTGCTGTGGAATCCTTGTGTTTTATTTTACAGCATTTCTATTCACAGTAGTTTGGTAGCCTTCCTTTAACCAACCCTAATAATATCCCCATCTCTTTCCTTCCAGTGCTGAGCCCAAAGGTGATAGGCATTGCCATAGCCAGGTATGACTTCTGTGCACGAGACATGAGAGAACTGTCTTTGCTGAAAGGGGATGTGGTCAAAATTTATACCAAGATGAGTGCCAATGGCTGGTGGAGAGGTGAAGTAAATGGAAGGGTAAGACTATTTTTTTTTCTTTTCCTGTGTTTCTTTCTGCCTTCACTGACAGTTATTTTGTTTAAAAAAAAAAAAAGTGTGTTCCTACATTGTGTATTTAAATTCACAAGATGGAACATGTCCTCATCTTTGTTTCATAGCAGCAAGGCAGAACGTTTGCCAGGTAGCTTTCCCAGCATCTAAATTATTGGTTATTTAATGTGACCTACCAGGCTGAATATTTGGGCAAGGTTATATGGTTGGAAAATAAGCAGAATTAATAGCACTGCTACAGCTGACCTTTCTTGAACTGTTTTGCACACAGATATTTGGGGTCAGCTTCCTGGTGCTGTGGAACTCTCTTTAGCACTTTACCACAGAATGATTTCCCACATCTTCCTGAGACTCCAGTGCAATGGAATCAGCCACCTTTTTATAGAAGGCTGCTGCTTTGATCTCCAAGAATGTGGCCCAGATGAAGTGACATATTTAGCAGGGATTTTTATGAACTCACTTTACACTCTGCTCTGAGAGTGAAGTTTCAGTTTTGACCTATAAAAGGTTTACTGTTTCAGTCTTAGTTTACTGCCTCATAATGCAGATTAGTCAGAAGCATTTGAGACGGCTGTTTCCATGTCTAAAGTGCTGAGATGCAGGGTCAAGGAATGTGAGGTGGAAGAATGTAAATTGTCTGGAAGTTGGAAATGATAGTTGCAAGTGCAGTTGAAGTGAATGTCCAGACTTACTGCTTTATGCAATTTGGAGAACCCTTTTTATCGTGTACATGAGCTAACTATGTTAAAGTTAAATGGTTAAAGCTTATTAAATAGTCAATTAGACCAGAAGAAATAGGGAAGCAGAAGAAATACTCATTGTGCTATATATGTTTTAGATGTGAAGAAAGCTGAACAACTCATTATAAAGCAGCTGCCCATTCCTTGGTAACTTTCATAGCCTGACTTGACATTATAAACCCACCTCTGGAGATATTTTGGCTAGGTAGTCTAAAAATTCCTGCAGCCACCCCTTCTAGTCATGCCCTGGGTTCTGTTTTGAGTTCTTTCATGAATGTTAAATTCACTTTAGGCATAAAGAAGTATGAAGAAACCTAAAGCAAATACATAAAATAAGAAATGTATGACATTGCATCACTGTATGTCTTACATAAACCTTATTTGGCACATCATTAATTTCAGGGTGTAGATAACTCTATAACTTCTGAAGTGTAGGACACTAGACTCTGCTGTCTAATTCTGTCATGTGTAACACCTCTTTGGATGGCAGTGGAATTCAACTCCATGTAAAGCAATCAAATCAGTCAGTGTTTTCTGTATGAGAGGATTCCCTGGATGTGACTGGAGCCTGTTAGAAGTTTAACTTCTCATTCAAAAAATAGCAGTGTCCTGCCTGTAGTAAAACTGCTTCCACTCTTGGCATTTTTCTGAACTTTTAGACTTCCAATCTCAGCCAATGTGTTTCAGATATTTTATGAGAGGAAGTGATATAGAGGGTGTTGGTCTCCAAATTGTCATATCTGCAAGTTATTCTTTTCTTAAGGGTACTTACTCTGACTGTGTCAGGTCAGCCAAGTTTCTTTGTAATCTTATTCATATATTTACTGAACAGACCCATCCTTGTTGTGCCTAGCTCAACCATTAAGAAACCCTCCTGTGTGTCTCATGTATTATTTTGTTCTTCTTTTCTCCTTTTTAGGTGGGCTGGTTTCCATCAACCTATGTTGAAGAGGACGAATGAATTAAAAACTATCCTCTGCTGACCAGCAGTTTCAGGGATTGTAAAAATCTGTATCTTCAATGTGTTATTGGTCTTGTTAAGTATTTAAACAGCAGCATTTTTGCCTGTCTGAATCTTCCAGGATTAATGTTGGGATTCATACAGAAGTTTGGGCTGACGGGTTATTACCTTACCCAGAGCTGTGCCAGAAGCAAGCTGCCAGTTTGCCATCACTGGGGATCAGTACAAAGTCCAACCCTCACCTTCCCAGAAGATCTCTGGAAAACAAAATTCTTTGTTCCTTTTCATTTCACCCTGTACTACACCATGAGTTCACCAATGGCTGAACATTTAACGTTTCTCAGCTAGCTAACATCTGTGATGGTACAAGGAGATGAAGGCTTATTATTCCTTATCACTGCATGCAGAAAACAGATTTCAGTCATTCCAGTGGGCATAAAGTATAGTCAGTAGACTTGTCTTGAGACATCAAACTACTTTACTTATCAACTTACAAACCATTTTACACTCACAAAAACATTCTGAAGGAAATATGTAGTAAATATGAGTAGCATTCATGCATATGTGATTACTTAACTGGCTGCTTTGAGGGCCTGCCTAAATCTTCTAAAAATCTGTTTAAAGACATTCTAAAAGGGTGTAGGGATGTGGAATTGGTTTAAAAAACCTTCACAAAGTGGATTTGTGTGATCCTTTTATTGTCATCTCAAGCCTTTTTATGTGAGGTTTTTTCATTTAAGCATCTGACAATAAAAGTGCAACTGGGGGATAGCCATGACAAGAGGAGTTGAAAGTTTTTTGCAATAACATTAAATAAATATTGCAGACCTATGCTGAAGGAGAAAATACTAATGCAAGGTGATGTCATTTCTCAAGAACAAAAGTGTTTATCTTAACCTCTTGATTGATTTGGATGAACTTCAATTTCAACTCAGTACTGCCTTTTCCTAGTTAGACAGGAGTTTCTATCACCTTTTGTGAATACAAATGGAGCTTGCAAACTTCTCTCTGCCCTTTCCTTTCTTGTTGCCTGGGATGCTAATGGCAGTTCAATGAGGGAGTTGTCTTGTTGCAGTGTTCTCAACATCCCTAAATGTGTCTAGGTTAGCCAGCATGAAAGATCAGGCCTTGTAAATTGGTGTCCACTGCTTGGTGAGGCAGTGTTTAATGTAATTGTGAAGAGGCAGCAATGTAGTTATAGGCTAAAAGAAATGTGGGTGATGTCTTCAGCTGTGCAGTTTTAAATATTTAAGTAATGTCACACCTGGCTTGAAAACTTGAAAGAAAATCAAGCTCTTAAATGAAGTGAATTCATCCTGTCCCACATCCTCTCTTTTGCTCTTGCCTGTCCTCTTTTTCTGTTGGCATTTTACAATTAGTGTGCACTGACACTGCACGATTTAACACTGCAGTGTTTTCCCAGTCCACAAGCAACATAATCTCCACTATGTGTCTGCAGAGCAGAATCTGCTAGTACATATTTGGGTTGGTTTTTGGCTGCCCTCAGGATTCTCTGCTTTTTTTCTGGCCTTTCCTGGCCATCGAGAAGAATCAAGCAGAACACAGAGAATTCACAAAATCCCCTTCATCTCTGCAAGTGTCTTACCCATCTGCTACACCTGGCAGGCAGTGCTGTGTGACCAGGGGAAAGAGAGGAGCATCTCGTTAGAAACTTGAGAGATTCAGCCTTGTAGATGAAATTCTGCCAATGCTCTACCTTTTCAAGGATTTACCTCAAAATTATGTAAACTGTGATTGTGTTGAGTACATTACTTGATGGAATAATTGAGAGCATTTGTAAATATGTACATGATGCATAAAGATTTTGTAAATGATGTGTACAGCAGTGTAGGCTAGAGTATGCAGTCTTTGATCATGTTTTGCCATGCAGTTTGATTGTCTGTTGTGAGCCTAATCCTACATTCCTTAAGCAGACAAAGATGATTCTTTCCCAGTTTTGCCTGCTTAAGGGGTAGAGGAATAGGCTCTAGGTCTGTGAAGTGTTTAGTGCTTTACTGTCATATAGTTCTGAGAAGAGGCAGTTAAATTCAGTACAAGGTGAAAAATATATCAGGCATTTTCAACAGCTTGGGTTTAGAATCATTTTGAGTATTCTCTCCATCCTAAAAATGTTGTAAAGCTTTTCAGCAATTCCTGAGTCCAGTAGTCATCCTTTGAGAAGAATGAAATCCATAGGTCAACTTTACTTTTGTGGTGTAAATCTACATATCATTGTCTGTGTTTAATGCCCTGTATTGATTGAGTTAATGCTGCATCTTAAACTATATTTTGAGTACCAAAGACTTCCTAAATATTCTGGAGTGTCTCTTTCATGTGCTGCTTTTGCCTGTATGGAGTTGTTTTTTGTCATGCAATAATGGAGTTACATTACTTTAATTTGTACTATTTTGTAAATATGTTAAATATAATAAACTGGTTAATTTTTTTTGTTTAATGATGTGCTTAGTAGTTTGCTACTGGGAAGACTGTGCTTCATTTGTCTCACCACCTTCTCATTGTGAGAAGTTGATAATGGTTTGTTTTGGTTTCCATGATTTAAATAATCCTTATTTAGCTGTAAAACTGAGCTCTCAAGGTAAGTGGGACAGTATAGCTTTCCTTGAGAAATTTTTATTGTCAGGATAATATGCCTTGTACCACATCCAGGAAGGTGCTGAGGCTTTTTAAACTTATATTTGTAGCTATAGAGAATCAGTCATGTACTATGATGCTTGTGGTTTTTTTATTTGAAAAGAAGTTGTGCCTAAAAAGTTTAATGTGTAGCTTTTCACAGTAACATCTTTTCTCTTCTACCTTCTTTTTTCTTCCTCTCTTATCTGTGAATTAACATGTAAATTCAGGCTGAATTGAGCTCAAGTCTGAAAATACAATCTCTATCTGATTTCATGGGCTACTTGACAACCTTTTTGTGTTGTAGCCCATTCATGTATTTTTTACAATGTAATATTCATTATTAATGTGTTTAGAAAAATATTTCTGGACAGGTGAATTAATTCAGCAAGGACAGTGGTGATTCAGCTGCAGTGTTGATTTTTTTTTGTGTCCCTTTCATTTCTCAGTAACAGAGATTTTCTTGCGGAACTGCCCTTCTAACAGATAATTATTAAACCTAATGAGGCATTTACACATCTCTGCAGATGTAAGGCATAATTTTCCTGTCACCCCTGAACATATCACATAAAGAAGAGTCACACCTAATGTGGGATGCAAAAATGTGTCCCAATTAAATGCTCTTGTTAACAGTATCACACTCGGTCACAGACATTCTCCTTCCTCTTGTATGTGAGAAGAGATGTGTCCTCTGATGGGTGAGAAATTGAGAAAGCTCTGTAATTAGGGCAGAGGAACCACTTGTGGCTGTGTTCTCAATAGTTTTTTTCCATTGTAAGGCCTGGAAGCTAGAAAATCTCAGCTTTTTCCATTGTAAGGCTTGGAAGCTTGAAAATCTCAGCTTGAAAAAAATCTATCTTGACAATGAAAATGATGCCAACCAGGATTCCTTTCCCCTTTGCCTCACAGGCAAGCTTGAGATGCTCTGTGAAGAAGAAGAAAAGGACAATTCTCGAGGCTTTAGCCATTTATAAAAGGTGAGACAGAGGTACATCTAGAAAGAGGTGGTGGTTGTTTATACAAAATACTCAGCCTCAGACCCAGGTTTTGTTCTGTTGACTTTAATGTTTGATTCAAAAACGTTTGTTTCCATTAATTCTTGTCTCCTTGCTGGCAACTGGGCTGCTGATAGCCTTACATTACTATTTTGTCAAGTTGTTCTCCTCAGAGCTGCTCATTTCATTTGAGTGGCAGAGGAAGCACTCCCTCCTCTCCATCTATTGCTGAGCATGGCACTATAGGACAGAGTATTTCTTTGGTTACTTTGGGTCATCTTTGTGTCCTCCAAACTTCTGTTCACTGGGGCCATGGTACAGAGTTAGACAAAGCCTTGATGCAGCACAGCACTGTCCACCAAGAGCTAAACCCTCCGAATAGTTGTTGCAATAGGACATGAAAGGACAAGGCAGGGGCCAGCTCTGAGGTCAGGCAAGAATGCTCTTTTTTTATTTGTGACCCTAACTTATATACAGGTGTACAGAAGTCAAGAGATTGGCCAAAGGTGTTGCCACCTCTCCAACCTCTTTGGTGAACATCACCATCACTCATGAAACTCCTCTTAGAGGAGAAACTCTGTAAACATTCTTTATTTACGTGAGAGTCCGTGAGAACTGACTCCAAGATAGGTAAACATCAGAAGGCAAAGGAAAAACATGAAAAACCAAGGGCGACAAGGGTTGTCAGCAGTGTTTGTGCTGCAGATGTAGAGCAGGAGGCTGGGAGAGCTGGGGTGATGGCAGTCAGCACCCTCTGGGCACACCCAGCACAGGCAGGGATGCTCTGTGTGTGTGGAATGTTCACTCCTGTCCCAAGAAGCAGGAGCCAGGCTGTGAAATGTGCTGTGGAATTCTGCCTCTTTCCTGCATGTCCACTCTATGGAGGAGGGGTAGTTTTGAGTAATTAAGCTTCCTCAAGCTGTGAGATGAGATGTTAATCATACCCACTTTCTCACAAAATGCTGAAATGTATGATGCATATGTAATTAGCAAAAAGAAATATAGAAAGGATTAAGCTTCAGAAATTGACTGTGGAATGGTGATTCATTGCATTATCTGAGCAACTTCCTTTTGAAGAACAAAGAGCCATTTGTTTTTATAGCAAATGAAATTTGGGTTTCTAATTTAGTTTTATAATTCCTGATCTGCTGTAGTGTATTCTGCCCATTCATTATGAGGATCTCTGCTGCTTACATGACTGTGAAGTCAGATTTGATTTAATAAACTTCCTGGAATATTTAAGTTATTGGTGATTTTTTCTGAGTTCCAGTTTTCTAACTGATAAATCTGCTTTTTGTTAAATATGTGAGTTCATTATAAAATGTTGCAATCTGACCTTAAGTAAACTTAAAGTACAAAAAGTGGCAGGTTCAGAGGTGGCTGTTTACCAAGGGCCATCAAGCTGGTTTGCTTCTTTCAGAGCTGGTTTTTTTAATATATATTGATAGTGTAATATGTGGCTTTGGGAAAGACAGAAATAGAGAAGACCGGAAAACAAGAAGTAAAAAGTTGATACCACACCATATGTGTTAGAAACAACCTGGGATGTGGTAACTTTTCTGAACGATTGCCCAAAATATTATATATCTCTTGATAGCATTGAATTGGAAACAGAAATTCTCTTATGTCACTGTATTAAAGCATTTACTAATGTGGTCCTAATCAAGGACTCTTGCACTTGGTCCTGGTTGTACCAGATAATTCTCTAAATCTGTTTTCAATTAGGTGTCTTCTTTCCCCAAAGCAATTGAAAGGTCTCCTCAAGGAGATGCAGTGTTGTTTCTAGGGTTATAATTCTTACTTGTGCTTAAGGCTAATGGAAATAAGTGTAATTGAAGAAACCTTTTCTCTGGTAGTTTTCCAATTAATGCCCTTATGGCCTGTAGCTGTTAATGATGTGGAATGTGCCAGGAGACCCCCACCCTTCTCAGTTACCTGGGTATGTACAAAGAT
The DNA here is from genome assembly GCA_013400435.1 of Pycnonotus jocosus. Lineage (NCBI taxonomy): Eukaryota > Metazoa > Chordata > Aves > Passeriformes > Pycnonotidae > Pycnonotus > Pycnonotus jocosus. The sequence goes on along the minus strand of VWYP01026928.1, from coordinate 385,225 downwards.
CTTTTCTACCTCTTCTCCCTTCCCTGTTACAAAGTTCAACTGAGGTGTGGTACAAGCCCCACAGGTATTTACACCACTCCTGTGGGGAGAAGAAAAATACAGGCAGATCATAAAAGCAGTCATGCCTGAGTTTTGGTTTTGTATCATTAATCTTTATTGTCTGGGAAAGGGCAAGATGGGACATTTTATAGCTTTTGCTATCAATTGCTCTATTCCCAAGAACAATTCCAAGTAGAGGATGCAAGACCAGTTTAATATTTGATTTTGAACAGGGAGATTTATGGTTTTTGCAGTTGTGTTTTAATGTAAGCATGTGCATTGGATCTGGTAAAGATGGAATTAGGTGATTAAGAGGCCAGGTGATCTCCAAATCAGTATGGTGGAATATGGAAAATCAAACTGTAGAAATCTAAACAGAGTCTAGATTTAGCTTTTCAGTCTTTGCACTTTTGAATCATACTTTAGGGGAACATACCTTTTTTTGGTAAATTCTCCTGAATATGAGAATGCAGGTTTAGTTTTCCTGTTACCAGAACTTGATTACAACTCCTCACATTTATACAGTAAGACCAGATGCACAAAGTCCTTTTTATATTTCCTGGGACATGCTAGTAAACATTTTCTTTAATATATATCTACAGGTATACAAAAGATTGCTACAGAAAATATTTGATCACATTTTTATTGGTCATTCTTTTATGTGCTACATTGAAGAGCCACGTGGCTTTAGAAAAGCAAGTTTCCAAAAGCAGTGGTTCCCAGCCTGCACATTCTTCCCTTTCATGTCACTGATGGTCTCAGTGTGTCTCTAGGGAGTTAAGATATCATGCTCAGGAATGTCCTTTTCAAATGTACCCTTCCCCCCCAAAAAATTCTTGACAAATACTACTTCTTGGCTGTGTCTAGAATATATTTAAAATACTTTGAGGTGATACCATGCAAGCATGGGCTGTGAGTGGGCTGGAGGATTGGATCACTGGGATACTGATAAACTGGTAGTTTAGGGAAGAATATGCAGTTAAATATCCATGAAGTTTTATTTACAGGTGGGAAGAATTGTCTGTACCAGTTAAGACTGGGCAACTTGTGGCTAAGCAGCAGCACTGCTGAAAAGAGTAAAACTGAACCATGGAGAGAACAGAAGTTGACAGGATTTTACTGGGAAGAAGGTAAATACTGTCTTGATGCCCAGTAAGGGGAAGATCATCCATTAAATGAGAGGTCATAATTTAATTAATTCTGGTAAGGCTCCAGCTTAAATGCTTTGTCCAGCTTTGGCCACTAAGCCCTGTATAGGATACAGTCTCATTCAAAATACTCCTGAAGAGGAATTAACAAATGTGAAGAAACTGGAATTGTCTGAATGCAAGTATAGAACAGGCTAAGGGGGATGTGGCAATAACATCCAAATAACTAGAAGGTTTTACATAACTTAAGAGCCTGAACTCTTAGTTCAGTCCTAGTCAGTTAATTAGTTCAGCTCCTAGGCAGTGTAAACAGTAACAGAAAAACCCTTGAACTGAAGAAAGGAAATGCAGTTTCTCAGAAAGTTTTCTGAATAACAAGCTACACAGACACAAAATGATCTGGGCAAGTTGTGGTATCTCCAGCCCTGGAGGTGTTTCAGATGTGGTTAGCTAAATGTCTGTCAGGGATAGTTTCTGTGGAGGTAGAGATGCCCAAGATACACATCACGTGTTCTTTGGAGCTGTTACTGTCCTGCCTTCCTGTGGCAGCTGTGCAGGGCTTCAGGCAGCTGCTGGTGTCCACCAAAATCTCATGGAATGAGATTTGTATACCAGTGTGTAGAGGAAAAGGGAAATGAAAGGTAATAAGGTGAACATCCATAGCTAGCAGGCTGCTAAATAGGCAGAGTTTGAATGGTTATGAATTCAAACAGTTTCTTCAGGAGATGCAGTTGGCTCATATTTAGCTCATAGTGTAAAAAATGTTGTACAACCACAGTCTTTAAGACTTGCTTCACAGTGGGAGGCATGAGCTAAAAAGCATTATGGCAGTTCACAAGTTTATTTTTGATAGAACATACTGTTGCTGCAATATGTAGGTTTGTCAAAATCAAAACTTTTCTTAAATATGTATTGATTTCAGGGAAAGTTAACAAGTCTTTCTACTTGGTCCCAAACTTAAAGAAAATGGCAGATGTGAGAAAGAAATGACTTTGCTTCAAGCATTCTTCCCTCAAATCATCAGAGACTACATTTTTACAAAACAAGCCCAGTTCATTTGGTTCTCAGGCAGAATTTGCAAAGTACTGTAATATGAAAATTTGTCCATAAAACAGAGAGTGGCAAACAAGTCATCAGCTTGACTGTACCCTTTTTTGAAGTCAAATGGTTGAATACTAGTGCTAAGATTATTTCTACTTGGTGTCTGAAAGCATCCTTTTCTTGTTTAACCTTTTCTAGATAAATAACAGTGTTGGCTCTTGGCGTGGCATCCTTTTTCTCTGTTCTAAGTATGTATAAGGAGATGCAGTGACTTATCTTACATTTAGCTGAATTTAGTCTCAGTTTTCAGATTGTCATGAGTGTTTTGTAGTTAACAGTAAAATAAATCAACAAGCTGTAGTCTAAATGAAATGCATCTAATAAAACCTAGCTATTTTCTCTTTCTGGCTCTTCGTAATGAATGCATTGTGAAGAGAAGTTTTACTTGAATGTCACTACACGAGCAGTTCTAATTACTAATAGAATTCATCAAACAATCTCGTAGTGTAGTGACATTAAGTAATAATTAATGAACCGTGTGCTATGTGGGTGCATGAAGTGACAATGATTAACCTGTGGAATAACAGGATGTGTTTGGAAAACAAGTGGCATATGAGATGACACTTTGTTCCTCCCTGTGTCATTGGAGTTTGTCCTGTCCCCACTCCCAAAATGAGCCTGGATTCAAAATCAAGAACCTGTTGATGTGGGTGGTGTTTGGAGCATGTACATGTTCCACCACACTTCAGCCTGGCTGTGACATGGCTGCTTATTTTGGAGCTGGTATTAATGGGTCCTTGTGTGGCTCCACCTTACCTTCAAAGGGTTGGCAAAATATCAGGATTTGCTCTACTGATAGATTAATTTTTTAATCAATTGTAAAACCTGTGTTATCTAGACACTTAAGTTGCAGCTATATCTGTGTGATATGAGGATGTGACATAATGCATTCAGTTGTGCACACAGAATATTCTTTAGCCAGTGTTGAGAATCTTGCTGCTTCTAGGAGAAGGAATTTGTGGGAAAAACCAAGTATTTCATTGGTACAGCCAGTATATTTACAAAGAACATGCAGATTTTTCCATATTCCAGATGATCAGTCAGTTTTCTTTCCCGAGATTGCTGTTTCTGGCAAATCCTTTGTCTTTTATCCTCATTTGTGACTTTCTTCTCTGCCTGTGTAGTGTTTCTGTGGTTCCTTACCCTCTTTTGTATCCTTTGTTCCCTGCTCTCTTGTCTAATGACATCAACAAAAGAACACTTCAGTCAATTCCTCATCCCTGTTTTAGGAAGCAGCACCAAGAGGCCTTTTCTCAGTGTGTGTTAAGTTTTCATGAAGAGTACCTTGCCTTGGGCAGTGATTTCTTACTATACTTACCAGGGCAAGAAACGTGTAACTTTGATTTCCCCACATAGTCAGTGTGAAGAATGCTTAGTAGAGTATTAACTTGTTGAAGTATACATAATAAAGCAGCTTTCAGAACACTTCCCAGCACAGTAACAAGCATGGGGTGTATGTAGAAATAAAAGAAGCCCTGTGGTAGTAGGAAATTCAATAGCAAAACACACATTTAAAGTATAATCAACGTTTGCTCTGGGTTTTTGAAAGTGAGCATTTCTAGTATATAGTGTACTTTCCACTTCTCCTCAAAAATACCACTGTTTTGATATTCTTTCCAAAAATACCATCATGCTTTGATAAGAATAGAACCTCAAGTAGAATCACCATATCACCTACTCATTGGTGGCTTTTTCTTATGGATACTCTTATAGGATCTTACAGGATACTGAGTGTGGCTTCTTGTGAGGCAGGGAGGAAATTTGTTGTAAGTGAGAACTGAACACTCATTTTAACAACATCCTGTTGAGTAATGGAACTTTACAGAGTTTTTATATTATTTCAGAATATTTTGTACAGTTCTACTTAAATGATCCATTGTGATCATACAAAAAAATAGATTGTTATAACAGGGGGGAAATGGTAAACACAAATGCCCTTTAAATGCATATGGTTATTTCCAAGATCAGAATTCACTATTACACTTCTTGGAGTGTAGTTGGAGTCATATTTTCTTTTAAGTTATATTTTCTTTTAACCTTTTTAAATGAAAAAAACTGTGTGAAGCAGAGCCCATGGAGTATATAGACTATAGCTGCCAACAACCTCAGAAAAAGCTCAAGCCTGACTGGAACTGCTAAGTTCTGTTGTAACAGTGGATCTTTCCTTCTCAAGAAGACATAGACTAGTGCAAACTGAAGCCATATGATCCAGTTAGGGTATGTGCTCTTGAGAATTATTCAGCTGCATGGGTTTCACCAGTGATGGTGCCTGAGGCTGTGTCTCAGAGTTAAGTCATAGTTCTCTGGCAATCAATCACATAAAATAACTGTCCAGAAGATTATATTCCAGCTGCATCTCAAGCAAACTCCAGTGCATAGAGAGGAACATCAGCATCCCTGTATCACATGCATGAAAGCTGAGGTTAAAGACACAGCTCCAGAGTTGCACAGACTGCAACCTCATGTACTGCAGGGGGAGGTAAGCATTCCTAACTCTGAGCCCAAAACCTACAGGAATCCTACAGTGGCAGAGGTAAAGCAGACTAAAATTCAAGATCTATTGCTTTTATCTTGTTCTAGTTGTCTATCAAAGGAAATGCTCTGAGAACAGCTTTTGTATGCTGGATACCTGATGCTTTTTTTACAAAACCCTCTAGGATGAAGAATCTGCTGAAAAAGTTTGAGATGCATTAATGGGGACTGCTTCCTCCCTGTTTGATATGATTTTTTTTGGGTTTCTGATTCCAACAGTAAATGCAGAAGAAGTCCAAGTATTTTCACATTTGTTGGATTCAGCTACAATTTACCCAAAGGGCAAGAGAGACCTGTTAGTTGAAAAGATGCTATTTTGTTTCTGTCCTTGGATTATTAGAAATATTCTTATTAAGCACATTAGTATTGCTAATTAAAAAAGCAACACTCCATCTACACTCTTTTATAATATAGATGATGGTCAGCAACTGTCCTATGTGTAACAAAGTCAGGTTTCAATTAAGCTTGCACCTCAGTGTAAACATACTGAAATGATAAACCTGCAGTTACCAGTCCTAAAGAGTTGCTAGGCCTGTTTGTACAAATGTAATGCACTAACTGGGTGAACAGAAGGTAGAAACTGGACTGTTGCAATCTGTTGGTGCCCAGGCAATTTGTTGACTTGAAGAGAGCCAGGGAGACCTGATACTGCTGTTATGGAAGTGTCAGACAAGGCCATATCTGCTTTAAAGGCATTTAAATATTGGAATTGATGGGTATTGCAGACAAGGTCAACAAGGATTCTGAGATGTTCTGTTCAAATCCCACAGAGAAAAAGTTGTAAACTCTGCAGAATACTGGTTGTGACAAAGATTCCACTTTCAGTGACTGTTTCCTTGCTCTTTAGTATGGTCAGAAGTGGACAGACTCTTAATCTTTCAGTGGACAAAACTTTTTACCAGTGAGTGCTTCTCCCTGGAGTGCCTTGGACAAATCAGTGCTCACTGGTTAGTAGTTAGATAAGTGTTTTCCTGTTTTTCAGAATTCTTCATGTACCTAAGAATTTCTAGTAGGTATATAGAAAGGATAACATAAAAAAAGTTGCCAGAATGGTAAGTGATTATGTTTATCAAATTTCTTTTATTTTTCTCTTATTTCTCTTTCCCTCCTCTTAAGAGCTGTTGAAAAACTTGACATCTTTTGTGTCATTTATATTGTCAGACTTGTAAAGTTTCTCACCTGACAAAGCACGTGGCTCAGTGCTTGCTGTGTGAGCTGCTGCTGTGTTTAGCTTGCTTCCTCTGAGCCTTGTGGTGTTTACACACAGTGTTCACAGTAACCAGGAATCCCTTGTAAACAGGCAGTACTTCTCCCTGCTATTACATACAGATCAATAGTCTTTTTGCAGCTGAGCAGATCATGTAATTTCTAATATGACCAAACAGGCAGCAGCATGAAGATATTATTGCCTAAAAACAGGTGCTAGAACAAAACAAATGGTTTTATTGATTCTCCTAAGTTTAATTAAATTTTCAAAACATTTCCACCCCATTATTTTCTTTAGCCTTCTGAATTGTTAGTACAGTATAGACATAGTTTTCTAATTTGTTTCTGGTACTTTAGGACAAATAACATCAGACTAAAGGATATATTCTGCAGTGTTTATACATGGGAAGAATAAGTACTTGTAGGGAAGAGATTACTATCCCAAAGGCTTTTTCTCTTTTAAAGTCTCAGTCTGCATGTCAGTGTTGGAAATAGATTAATATAGAGATTTTGAGATTTCTGTTGCTGAAGAAAAGCACTGTATTTGTGAGGGGTGGGTGAGGGCTGTGTGCATGTAAGAAAAACAATCTCTGTGAGTACGAGTGATGAAGCACTGGGTCTGAATGCTGGAAGATTTCGAAGGCTGGGTAGAATACAGAGGGATATTTTAAATTCATTTTTAGAAAACTCCTAAGTTTCCAACCATTGCAGAGCAGGTAACAGTTGCTGAGTAAGGTGATGCTTAAATCAATGGGGTTTGATGCTTCCATCATCCATTTGCCCCACAGCTGGCACAAGGCTCTTCCCACTTGTTTGCAATGATTAGTGGCTGGTATTGGAAGAACAGTCCCAAAATCTGGATTATCCTGCACTGCAGATAGGTGGGGAAAGTCCAGCATTATTTGATCCATTTTTCCTCAAGGGGAGACAAGGACTACAACTGGTGCATTTGAATGTAGGAAATCAGACACTACTCTCTTACCAATGCACGCTGGAAGATGTTTAATTCTGTTATTTTGTTATGCTTGGTGCAGTCCTATAGAGACAGAATTCAGGGGAAGCTTTTGATCAGTATTCTAATCACAACTGTGGGGGAAAAACTGCTACCTGGAGATTGCTGCTAGGACTGGGGAGAGGATAGATCAGTTCAGGGGCACTCTGCAGGGTACAGCCTAAAGCTTGTACTAGAAGGAAAGAGACATTTTAAAAGAATGACATATAATTCTATCACGCAATGTCCCTGGAGGAAATACAAGTCAAGTGCACCAATAAATGGAAGAGGAAAATGCCATGGAAGGCAGTAAATCAAAATGTAACTGATTGGGATATTTAGAGAGCCTAATTTCAATTACTGAAAGTGAGACTATGGAATGCTGCAAAAGTCTGAGGTTTGGAGGGAGAGACTTGCAGCACTTATGTTCAGCCCCCTTCTCTGCTTCCCAGACACGGTGTGCTGGGAGAGCCCAGCTGACCCTGGGGGACATGGCCTTAGTGCTCATTTTGGAACAGTGTGAATCGTTGCAGCCTTTTCAATAGTTTGGCACTTTAAAACTGAGGAATTAGGCCATTAAGCACTAGATTTGGTGTGAATGGAAACAATCCAGGAGCTGGGCTGTTCTCTGGTTAGCAGTGAAGCTTTGAGTCACTGGGTCTCAGAGTGCTGTAACCAGCATTTCCATTTGCTTTTGTGGCTTGTACTGTACTGAATCCCTGTTAGAACTAAGGCAATGCCAGTCAAGCTGCTGCCAATTCCTGTGAAGTTATACACTTCCATCATCTCTCCTACATTTTTCACTAGTAATTTCATCTTTGATTTCAGTTATATTTTAATGTTTTCAATTGAAATGGCAATTATTCGTTGTCAGAACCCAGCCATTACTCTTGTCAAAAAGACATATGAAGCATTAGCTTAAGGGCAATTGGCAGTAGCTACAGAGGTGACATTCAGTTACACAGGATGGGCAGGTTCTACTGAGATCTTCCTCAGGTGGTCGCAGTTTGCATGCCCTGCAGTTTGCACTGTTTGGGACTGCTGCCCAACTAATTGTGCAAAACCAACCCAAATTTCAGTTTGGCTTTGAGACCATTTTGCTGTAATTAACATCTGCTCTCTCCTAGTTTCATTGAGGTCTTTTTATGTTTGTGTTTTATAACTCACTGAAACGAGCTTGCTGAAGGGGGTGGAAGGGGAAGCACTTTGTGGCCATGTAGTCTCCCCAAGCATTTGTGATGACAAAAGCTTTCTGATTACTGGGAGGCAGGGACCAAGTGATATTTTCTTGCACTATTTCAGTTTGTGCAAGATATCCATTCCTTTTCTAGATCCTGCTATCCTTCCTACTCAGGTTATGCTTGCTTTCACTTGTTCTCTCTTAGGAGAGACTTGGAACATGATAAAACATCCTTTGTTTTATTTCATTGCCACTGGACTTGTGGGACAGATTTTAGATGCATTCAGGAATTCCACATAATTTCTGCATCTTTGGAGCTTTAAAAAATCTGGTTCTGCTAATGCAGCTGAAAGAGGCCCTCGTGTTTTCTGTTATAATATGAAGAGTGGGAGTTATAATCAGCTGTGCATGAGGGAGGGGAAGAAGCTGCTGGGATGGTATGATGCAGAGGGGTTTTATTTTCCAATGACGAAAAAATTTCTCACCACAAAGATTTTTTTATTTAATATTGAAGCATGCTGTGTTCCTGACATACCTCTGTCCATTTTCTGACACAGTTTGACCTGATACATTTTTTCTGGATAAAACTGTGGCCACATTAAAGTTAGTGGCAGAACCCATGAAAGCTCAGGAAAACAAGATTTCACACGCTAAAATGCCTCTGTTTGTTAATTCTGCTCTCATTGATTAGTATACAGACATTGTTTGCCATGTAATTTTTCTCTAATTCTGTGCTGTTTTACCATTCTTGGCCTCATTTAGCCAGAAGGCAAACACTGGATGATGTTACTTTGTGGGTGTTTTTTATTTTCTGCTTGCTCTTAGACAAGATTTCTCTATTGGAATACCAGACACCACAGGAGAGTGATAAACATTGTGACATTTCAAGTCCAATGAACAATACGATAATTTACACCTAATTACCTGAGCTCCATGTACCCATAACTTCCCTTTAGGGTTTCAGGAGGCTCATGATACCCAATCACCCTTGTTCTGAAGAGATCCTCCGTTATCAGCTTGTGCCTTTCCCAGTGGGAGGGCTGGGTTTGCTCATCTTTTGTGGATATTCCTGTGCGTGTCCCAGGCCTCTCTGACTACTTTATCAGTGTGTCTCATTTTTATGTACCTTCCTGCTTGCTGGTAGTACGTGCCCAGTGTGTTGTCAGCACTCACCCAGCCTCACTGGGAGGGTCTGGTGCAGCACCCTGTCTTGCCTCCTTACAGGGAGTTCAGGGGTAGGAGCAGACATTCCTCCTCCTCCTCAAATCACACAATTACTGACCAGTTCCTGCAATCACTTGCCTTCCAAAAGCAGTGCTCCTTATTTCTGCATTTAGTTATCTAAGGTAATCAACCCAGCATTTCCATGTTTAAAACATCCCTTCTGGAGAGTGGCAGCTTTCAGCTGATAACCAGTGCCCTTTGCTCATCTTCAACGCTGATCCTCCCCATGGAAATACTGGTCCTCTGATGCATGCTCTAAAAACTCCCCATGGACAGCACTGTGGGTGTACAGGATGATTTCTTCCCAGCTGTTACTGCAATGCTTCCACCAGCATATTTCCACCTCAGACCACCTTTAATTTGCATCAAAAAGGCATAAATTTTTAATGAAAAAATTCCATATGTGTGTCTTCTGCAACAAGACACAGAAGTTGTGAAGACACACTGGCTACAGAATTTATACAGATATTGAGTTCCTAGAAATGAAAACATGTATATTTGCCTTCTTAATATGATACGAAGGAGTAGTAGATGTTTCTCTTTTTTTGCATGTTACAGGAAGCCTCTCATTCACAACAAGAGCAATTAGAACAAATCCCAGAGCTCAAAGGCTGTGGCAGTCTTCTTGTCAGTATTAAGTAAGAACATTCTTTTTCCCCAGATGAACAGAAGCTGTAATTTATTGTAATGTGCCCATTTGAGAGCCAGGGGCTGGCTTTCCAGCCACTCCTTGCCCTGGGGGAATTTTCCTGAGCCCATGAATGCTATCATCTGGGAAAGCTCATGTCCACCTTTGAGGATTATTCAGTCAGTGCTCCATTAATGAGATGCAACTTTGTACTTCCCATTTCTTGAAATCTATGGTCATTAAAGCTTAATTAACAAACAAGCAACAGTTCTTACCTGTTGTGGTGCTTCTTAAAATTGTTTGCCACTGGAATCTGTTTCACAAAGAATGAAAACCCAGAGCTGGCCAGTGAACAGCTGCATAACCTTACAGTACCAGCAAGAAAATGAAATGAAAATCATAGGCTGGAAGGGGTGAAAGTGCAGGTTTGTAACAGAGCAGAAAAGAAAAAAAATCCCAGCCATGTTTTCTGGCTCTCTGGAGATAATTAGTGCAATGATGCCTTAACTTCAATGGGAACAGAAGCAGACCCCTAGAGAATAGTGGTGGGATTTATAATGTAAACCCTCTGCTAATAACTCTGTTAAATAGCTTTGGTGTTGACTACAGAAGCAGCAGCTGCACATACTCTTGGCTGGAGAAGGAGAGCTAGGGAGATGTGAATGTATGTGGGAACATCTGGTGTGGAAACTAATCAAACTGCAGAAATTATTTTCTCTGTGTTCTTGCTTGATTGTTCTCCATGCCAGAAAAGGAGAGCAGGAGGTGAGTGTCAAACCTCTTCAGACAGTGCAGCAAATCCTGCTGAAAGGAAGAATCCTTTTCTTCCCCTGAGTTTTGAGTTGTTTTGCTTGAAAATGAATCAATAGCAAAACTTTTTTAGGAAAAGAAAAAACAGTTCATAGCATGGGCATTTCCCCTCTCTCCCCTGCTAGGCAGGTATCCATGCTATGCCTATGTACATAGACAAACCCACTCTTTGTTTCCTCATTTCTCTTCCTGGCTGAGAAAACATTCATTTTCCTTGTGCAGCCTGCTGCACTCAAATTCTGCTCTTGCAGCAGGAGTGGTTTGATTCCTGTGGCAAAAAATTGAACTAATCAAAAGAATAACTGCAGATATTCCAGAAATTCTTATTTCAGATTAGATAGGCTTACAGTTTTGAGCAAAATATCATCTGCTGTAGTCCTGTTAACCAAAGCTCTGCATTATTTGTACCTGTGGCTTACCTTTACAATCTGTGCCAGTTTGTCTTGTTGGGACGTGATGCTGACACCCCATCGCATCTAAGGAAATGAAACAATCGTCTTGCATTGCTCAAGAGCTGTTTTGTATTTGTTTAAATGACCCAGGCATTATTCTGCTCCTGTGTGTGGGGATGGTGTTTGGGTGTTGGGTTCAGCAGTGTTATGTCTGTCACAGCCACGAGATGTCAGGCTGAGGAGCAGTGCTGGGCTCCGAGTGCTCTGCCTGGGTGTGTGAGAGTGAAAATGATGAGGGGAACAATGAAATCTGGGATTTTTAAAGGCTGCTAAAGAAGCCAAGATGCTCAGTTCTTTCTAAAGCCCAAAGACTTCGCTTAGGATTATTTAAAACTCTCAGCCCTTCCTGTTTTATGCTAAGACATGATTAGGAATCAAGTGCACAGTGCCCAGTTCCCCCAGTGGGTGCAAGGATTTGGAGTTTGGCCTCTTGTCCTTTGAGTCAATGGCCCCACTGTCTCCAGCTGGGAGTGGAGCTATGTGAACAGTGAGGCTGCAAATGCAACCAACACACGATTCTAAGAAGGCTTTACAAGCACAATCTCCATTTGCTCAGCACTGCTGAAAGAAGTTTATAAAGTTCTAAGGTGTGTTAGAAAGAAGGTATTTTTCTAGATTGTGCAGGGGAGGAGGACAAGTTGCTTTTTGTTTGTGGGTGAGTCCTTTTCAGTTTTGGAAGACCTGCTCTTTTACCAGACATTAAGCAGGTAAGACTCACTAACCAGAACCTGACCTCTCAGGAGTAGTGGCGTGCAGCAAAAAATTCTAGGGGCTAAACTAAAAATTTGGGTGAATTACTTATATAATACACCTACAGTTGAGTCCATCTTTAAAGACTGCCTTTGTTCTGCTTGTCTAAAGTCTACACATTCCATTTTCCCTGGGTTTTGTTGCTTTGCTCCTTTGACCTGAGCCTCTGCAGAGAGTAGCTTTTCTGTCTGTGAAAAATTCCTAGCCCAGTGTGACAAGATCCAAGGGCATGTCAGTTAAAAGTAATTGGGGATATGTGCTGTGTCTTGAACTGTGTCACAGAGTTGGAAGACATCTATGTGGTAAAGAAGTTTGCACTTTTAGATAACAGAGAAAGAAAGTGGGAAAACTACAGATAAACACACTAGAATCTTCCTATATTGGTAAAAGTGCAGACCTTGGATGGAATAGGAACTTCAGAAATAAGGAAAATGGTCAGTCCCATGTAGTGCAGACTCAAACTGATGACTCATTACAACTTCTGGTGTAATTTGTGAAACAGATGTAGGTTTTTGAGTCTTTTTGTAAATGAATATGTGTTTTTGTCACTGAGGATTTCCATGTGGTACTAACTGGTGAAGTGATAGGGAATTTGAGGCTATTTGCCTCTCAGGCACTTGGTAATTGTGGTTTATATTATTCCTTCTTAATTTAGTGTCAGTCATGAAGGAGCCTGGGAGAGACTGTGACCTCTGACAGAGATCATTTGGTGCTGGCTCACACTGTGTGTGTCTGGGTATTGGGTTCTTAATAATACAGCAGCCAGCTCCTATGCTGGCAAAGATACAGGGAACATGAATGAATTGGAGACTCTGATTTGAATAATTTTATCTCAAGTCCATTTAGTTCACTCAGTCGTGGAGTCATGACAAATTGGGCTGGAAAGGTGAAGGTTTCATATATCAGCCTAACAACCTGAAATGTCATTATTTTCCTCGTGTTCTCCTGAACCCTTGCTGATTTTGTACTGCTGCATGTGTCTATCTCTGTTCCTTGTTCTCAGTGGATACCAAAGACATCCCAGGAAGCCTTTTACCAAATTTTAAATGTTTCTGTAAGAAGAATGATGCAGTTTTAACAGCATGTGCAGGTATTTGTAGAAAAGCAAATGTGTTTCCCTCTTGGCTGTTTAGTTGTCTGTAACAATAATGTCATAAATAAATAATGTTTCTGTGAGGGGGAAGAGGAGATGTTTATCAGATAGAATACATGCCAGCTAGGATAACTCTGAACAGTGTTAACATGGATTTAACAGGAAAACTTGCTGCTGGCAAACAAATTGTTGGTGAAAACAGCTTCAGCTAGGGAGTTCCTTTCTCTGCTGAATAGAAATGGTGCCTGCCATACAGACCAGCTTCTTAAATTAAGACATTTGTCACCAGAACTGCTGGGTCTGTGGAAACATTCAAATGAGAATAATTTAAGTGCTGCAATAGAATAATGCACAATAAATAGTACATGGAACTGTACAAATGCTGCAGATTATAGTAGGATCAGAGAGATAATGCCGAAGGGATTACTTTTTCTTTTCTTTGAAATTATATTTCAATCTAATTTAAAACCTGATTCTGTTGTGTTGAAATCAAGGTGAGGCTTTCCTGTGCATTTAATGGATTCTGGAACAGGTTGTTAACAAATGCAAACCGGGCACTCCTTGGAGAATGAAACCTAATTGTTCACAGAACAGAAGCACCATTCGCACTGAATTTCTGTATTTTCCCGGAGTGTTTTGTGAGTGTATTTCCTCCTTCTCTGAGGCCTGGTTTTGAGATATGCAGGGTTATCTCATCTCCATTTCACTTCCCCTTGGCTTCCTTTGCTAAGATTGACAGCTGAGGAACAATCCACGGGTAGCTTTTGTTATCAGCGTGCACATCTCCATTAGCAGCTGTACCAGGCTGCTGACTAATTGCCACACAAGAATTACCACTCAGAACAGAAGTCTCCAGAAGTAATGACAAAGCCATGCCTGCCTCTGTTTGTCTGCCTCTCTGGTTTTTGTGTTTGGATTTTTAAAGCTGGAGAGGGCTGGATGACAAAGAGCATACAGCTCACAGGTGATGCTGCCTCAGAGTCATCCTGCCTCTTCTCAGCCATCGTAAGCCCTTTGAGGAAAATGAAGTTGGCATTATAGACTAGGAAGAAAAAAAAATACACTAAAGAGGACTTTGGTATTATTAAAGTACATGCTCCAAGTTCAGCATGTGCTTACACTTCATATTTTAAATAGGGTTACTCTCCTGGACTGACTTTCAATTCAGTCTTTGACTTCTGTTATGGGAATTTCTCATTTGAAGTTTCCATCTCCTCTCTTTCAGAGACAGGTTTTGGCTTAAGAGTTGACACAATTTTATTATCAGTCAATGGCCCCTAGTAATGTGAAAATGGAAAGCATGTTAAAATTCCTACTACACAATCAAACTGATTACTCTGTGATTATCTAGTTATTTATTTATGTACTTTCTCAGTTCACTGTGCTTGGTTCAAAACAGGAAAAATCTGGTGTTTAATACAAATAATGCTCATTGGCTAAATAATGTACATTTGAAGAATAGGAAGAGAGAAAAGAGTGGCAAGACAACGTCTGAAAGCAGCAGAAGAAAATACAGAGACACTGGAGAAAGCTGAATTATGAAAAAGTAAGTACATTCAATCAGTTGTTCTCTATTGGCTTGAGGGTAATCTCTGCCTCATTACAACGTACTGATTTATGGACTAATTAGTTGTACAAAACAAAAATATTTAGAGAAAATATTTCTCTCAAGCACTCAGCAAACCAACTAAACAATAGGAAAATGGATTTTGTGTATTAAAAAATTAAACTCAATTTATATTTATGAGCCTATTCAAAATGTAGTGTCTTTTTGCCACCAGATTTCCAGTAAGCAAGAAATCTATCTACCTATGTATCAAAATCTAATTGGGTCAGTATCTAGACATTTTAGAAGAAATTAAATGCCTAAGCTATAGGTATTTCAAGCCATAAATGATATTATATGTATTTATTAAGTCATATTATTATTATGTGAGCTCTAATATACCCAGTTAAATAAAAATCAGACAAGGAGAGGGAAAAGAAACCCCATAATAACCTCTTTATTTTGGAAGAGAATTGTAGGGCTCTGCTGTTCTTCTGTATGCATGTCTTTTAATTTATCAGACTATTAAAATACTTCCAATGACTTTGACTCACATATAACATCCCGTTACTGAACAGTAATTGTGGTTTCCTTCTAGCCTTGAACTGAAGTGTCAAAGAGAAAAAACCCAACCAGCAAAATCACATGTGTCAGTTAAATATCACAACACTGAAGCTCCAATGTTTTGGGAGGTGTAATGTAAAATAGACTTGGATGGGATAATCTGAAGTAAGTGGGTGGCAAATACATGCAGATGGGAGACTATTTAACTTCAGATTGTGTAATTTGGAGTGAGTAGGGAACTGTAGGTCTCAGTACTTATTGCGGTGGATGAAGTGTCAGAATTAATCTCTTTTTCTGTAATTGAGTTTGTAAGTCTCTCAACATCTTCAAGATTCAGTCCTTATGAATAAAATGGAAATAACGTGCTTCCCTGCTTTGCAGTAGTGTCATGAGGCTAACCTCAGTACAGTCTGGGAGATATTCTGATGTTAGATATTGTCAGTAAATGAGAAAACTGTCAAAAAATTGTTCAGCACTCCATCTACATAGTTTAGTCATCGTTCCTTGCATCCTACTCAACGAGCAAATTGTAAAAGTCGTTGTGCCTCTACCAGATCTGGGAAGGCAAAAGAGCACTGCCAAGACTAATTCATAGGTACCAATCCACCTACTTAGTGCCCGTGGGAGATCAGCAGAGCTAAGTAAGAAAAATAATTTATGAGGGCATAGAAAAAACTCTGACATGAGGGAAGAAAGCAAGCTGGAGTATGGCAAAAGAAAGCAGTATAATAAATGTAACTACCAGGGTGTTCTACATGCCAGTTCTCCCATTCTTCCAAGCAACAGTAATTAGAGGTAAGAGCTGTTAACGAGACATGCATCAAATGAGTCAGTGCATCCAGGGCCTTGTTGTACGTGGTGACTGCAGATGCCAATAGAAGCATCTATTTATTTAGAAGCATCTAAATATTCTCTTCTGAACGCATTTAATTTTCTATGTCCTCATAAAAACGACTTTTAGTGATTTCAGAGGTGTGTGGCAAAGAGCAAATGTAACTGCTGGCATGACACAGATCCTGGCAAGGGGATTCTTCCTGCACTGTGCTTTCTGTGCTGTGGCCTGAGCCTATGACGTGTGGAAAAACATCTGCTGCATGAACATCTGGACTAGATGGCCAGACTCATGTGAAGGGCACAGCTGCAGCAAAGGCAAAGCAGAGGTGGTGCTGATGGGCCTGGGCTGTTCCAGCAGGTAAGTGAGCAGTGTATCACCTGGACAGAAGGTGAAATCCTCAAGTGAAGACTCTCCTGTCTATGTGAGGCTCAAGTGCTGAAATCTCCAAGTCAGAGATTGCAATGATAAAATCTGTGCCCACAAGTTTGTGAGAATGGATGTAGTACCTAGGCTGGCATACTTTTAGTCTGGACATGGCTTTTGTTCTCTTTCTTTTTCTTCTCCTGGCATTGGGCTTTCCTCATTTTAAGTCTTTTATCAAGACTTACAATACTGTAAGCCTTGATAAAAGTGGACATAGGCAAGGAAGAATTTCACACCATTTGGGATACATCTCTTTGTCTTGCTTGTTACTTGTGAGAACAAATTTGGCTTGATCCTCATTATAAAATGAAGAGATGTGAAGCTGTATTCTCTAATTAGTAATATCGGTTATGCATAAAAATATTATGTGTATACTAATGCTACACATAGTGGTAGTTGTAACCAAAGCTACGAAGTTTTCAATAATCTTGTAGTGTAACACTATTCATATTCAATGTGCTGTCACAAGCTTGAGCATGGTGAATTTGTTCCTTGACTTTGCCAGCTGCTTCGTGGGTTGTTTCAGGCAACTTCATTTACCCCTCTGAATCAGTTTCTTCATCTCTGTTAAGATACCTGAAGTATCTGAACATTTGAGATAGACTGTAGAGAATAGAAGTCTAGCCCTATTGTATCCTTGAGGGTTTTTGAAGTATCTCACTTGTGATAAATGGAAGTGCTTTGACTTTGAGTGTCATTAGAATCTCTTAAGAATGACTTAGCCTTGTATTTATTTAGTTATAGCAAACAAAAACATTTTTTTCATTCAATGTGTTTGCAGAATCCAGTCAAAGGGACCCAAGCCTTTGAAGGAGATTTCTTGGTACTGTCAGTTGCAAACAAGTAATATAGACAGCAGCCACTAATTTTGCATCTACAAATATTTGCAGGTGCAAAGTGAACCACGTTCCCAGTAGATGCACAAAGCTTCAAATGTTTTCCTTTATCTGTGCAGGTAACACTGAATGCAGCCACTGAGAGATGTGAAAGCATCAGCTAGATCAAGGCTTCTTAAAACCAGGGAGCTTAGAATATGCCTTACACAAACTGTCAGAGGGCCTGGATGATCTACATCTCATCAGGTGTTTTTGGTAGTTTTGTGGAGGAATGGTGTTCCACCTCTGTATGCAGAGAATGTGTTTACCTCAAAACAATCAATGTCCTAATCAGAGAAATTTATTTTTTTTAAAAAGTCTGTTCATTCAATGGAGCTGAATCAGAAATCAGAGAATTGTTTTCTTTTTTTGTTCATTCATGAGAAGTCATGTTCATATATATAAACATTAGAATTATTTATTCTTGGATGTCGCAAATACTTGCACAGAGTACTTGGGTGAAAATTACACTGTATGAGAAATGGAAAATACTCATCCCAAACGAGTCCCATTTTCTCTTAACAGACAGGCATAGCCCCAGAACCCACTTCTGACCCTTTTTTCCCAGCAAACACTGCTATGACTTCAGTTTTTCAACAACACTTTGCTTCTAGTACAAGAAGTGCATTTCCAGTGACAATGGTAGACATGAACACGTGTCCAGCAGCTCCACTGGGCAGCAGCTGTGTACTCAGGAGGTGTCTTGGAACTGGAACAAGAACATCTGCAAACAGCTGCCAAGGCTTTGATGGGGGAGTGATGCCTGGTGTGTCCCTGTGGGACGCTGCCAGTTGCGGGGCCCACACCCTGCTGGGCTGCTTTCTCTAAACTGGGCTGGCACTTTGGTTCTCTGCCTGCTGTGGGACTCCCAGGCACTGCATTCCATGGGGTGATCTTTATCCCAGTCCTCCTCAGGGATGAGCACTGGGTAGCAATGTATGCAGAGATTGAAGCCTGAAGTCTTTGCAGTCTATTTAGGTCTTGATTGCATGAATTAGTTTTCCCTGTACTCTTTCAGGCTGTAAAAAGTCTCAAGCAGTATTTCATTGTCTGTATGTTTGTGTCTGTATAGATAATGATGGCCAGAAAAACAATAAAG
The DNA here is from genome assembly GCA_013400435.1 of Pycnonotus jocosus. Classification (NCBI taxonomy): domain Eukaryota; kingdom Metazoa; phylum Chordata; class Aves; order Passeriformes; family Pycnonotidae; genus Pycnonotus; species Pycnonotus jocosus. The sequence goes on along the minus strand of VWYP01026928.1, from coordinate 366,729 downwards.
GGAAACATATGCTTTGTACTGGAATTTTATCTGTTGCATATTATGGCAAAATGGTGTCTTGGTGAACATACTGCTCTGGTGATGAACTTTAATTTCATTAAATGAAATGCGCCATATGGTGCAAAATGCTGCCGCTCTACTTGTTTGTTTTGCATATACTTATATCCTCTTCTTTTTGATACTGTGTGAGGGTGGGAAAGGTATTGTTGGTTAATATAAAATTTCTAATTTATAATACTAGATCTGCAGTGTAGTGGATAAATGTTTGCATCCATAAATAATTAAACTTACAGTTTTTCTTAGGAATGAATTATGTCTTAATATTTACATCTGTAACTTTGCATTTGCAAGGACAAACATGAATGCTAGGCTGAAGGTTGCCTGGAAATCTGGTCTTGCATATTCTATGAAAAATATTACTCACATTTCTCACAGGTGAATAAACTGCACGCCTGGATGAATCTAGTTAATTCAATGGTTTAATAAACCTAGAATCCCAATGAGGTTATAACAAATCCCCCTGGCGTCTTGGAGTTATGAGAAAGATGTATAAAATTATATGCAAGCAGAAGAGCTCTTTCTAAATTCGAGGAGTCTTTTGCACATTATTTTTTTGTTCTGTTCTCTACATGAAATAACTTCTCACCTGTGGCTCTGTCATGATAAAGTATTAGATCAATTATTTTTTGAGGGCAATATCTGGGGTCAATTTGCATCTGACTAGATTTTTTTTCCGTTTGGATAGTTTGTTTATGAAACAATTAGGCAGCACGAAGACAGATGCCTCTCTCTTAATTTCCCTGTGAGAAAGATGGCTGGCGTGAAGTGGAAATTTCTGCAGTTCTCTTGTCAGGGAGCAGCACCTTGTCATGAGCTACCCCATTTTCAGATGTTAAACACATGTGGATCCTGGATCAGAACCAATTCCCTAGGAACAAACACAGGAATAGCAAGTTGACTAGGACTGAGTGATTTAGCAGAGCAGCTGGAACTAATATAACTGAATAAATTACGATGAATGCTAGTTTTAGGGTCACTGCACTCTGAACTATAATCTGGAAAACTAAGCAATCTAAAGCCTGGTTAGTTCTTGGACGAGGAACCTTCCAGGAAAGAAGTACCAGACAGAAAATGATAATTCTATAGTAGGTTTCTTTTGCTGCGTTTTGATCCAGAAGCAAAATCCTAGGCTAGGGACTGGGTTGGCCTTTTTCAGTATCATGAACGTGTTGTTATTTTGCAGGCATTCACAGGGAGAGGATACCCATTCCAGGAAACCTCAATATGTTGGAAGGGGTCTATATTTTCTGGTGAAAAATAAAGCAGACGCTGTGACTGCCTGTTATCATGGAGAGATCCTACTGCATGCTCAGGAGAAGGAATCTGTTGTTCCTCACAGCCTCTGAAACAGGGAACAAGCTCTGCCTTCATTTGACACTGAGTTAAGTAAAAAAACCCTGCAGGTAAAGTAATGCTGAGTGCTCTCAAAGATGCACACATAATTTTAGAAATATATTTGGAATACAGTACAGACACTCAAATTTTCATTGAGTAAAGTTCTGTGGAGTTCAGAGGAAAAAAAAATGAAGCTGAAGAAAAGCAGGATTGATAAGAAGACTTTCCACTGAATGTATTCCTGTACAAAATTATAATTTTATTAACAGGTGAGGGAGGATAAAATGCACAAAATGCTAGCTAAATACGTGGAAAGCCATATACCCTTGCCCTGGTTTAGAAGATCCCAAGTATATGAAATTGAAATGTAGCTGAGTTGATTGTGATCTTATATTCATTATACTTCAGCACTGCAGGCAGAATCCCTTCTAACCAAATGAGCATAACATGCTTACTTAGCACTTCCACAAAGCCTTGAGTTTATAATCACAATTAAAGCACTTCTTTTGCAATAATTACACAATCTGAATTGGTCTGTGGTAATATAAGAAAATTTTAATTCCCCATTTTAGTATCAGAAATCCACTTAGTTATAGGTAGTCTCCAGCTCTGTATGTTACCTCTATTAGCATTTCTATTCCTCATTGAGTCTGCTCAGTGTACTCTTCTGTATATTTAATGACCATACTTCTAAAATATACCTACAATCTCATGTAGGCCATGGCTGGCAACCAGCAAAGCCTTCATTTCTCTGTGCCTTATCTTATTTAGCCCACAAACGAGTGCAAGTGTGAACAGCAAACTTTCTATATGATGGAGGGTCAGGGCAAGAGCCTGAAGAGGCAGCAGCTTGATGTCATCAGCATCTTCGGAGCATTCTTTTAGAATCCTATTTCTTTTTAGAAGTGAAGACCTGGTTTCCCTACCCACTTCTGGAGCCTGGGTACTGTCCCGCAAAACTTGCTTCCTCAGCGAAAAGAGGTTCTCCACGAAAGCAGTGCCCTAAATTCTGCTGTTCACCATTTGAAAGAGGCAGCCAGGTAGAATTTATTTCTCTCAGGAATTTTTCTTTTGCTGATTAATTGTTTTCCACACTAGGCTATTATGTTGGTAAAATATTTATAACCGTTATGATGAAAATTGCCAGGAAATGAATTCACACGGTCCTGCTACCTTTAGATTTTTATTTTTTTTTTTCACGGGACTTTGAAACACTGCTGTGGTTTTGGCTTGCCTCTCTAGTCTTGCTATTCTTTTCTGTCACACTCAGTAATTGGCCTAATAAAAGGCAGTAACAAGAATTTATTACACCTTGGGCGATTCTTAAAACAAACTTTATTTGCTGGAGCAGCACTTTTTATCTACTTGCTGCTGTATATTTTGACAGTCCTTCTAAATATTAAATCTGACTTTATTAAAAGTTAAATCTTGGTGCTTTTTTTTGTGATTGCTGCTGTTTTTGCAGTTTCTTAAGCAGACTAGTACATATATAAACATATCTTTTTAATGAAGCTTTTGGAGAAATAATGTAAGCTGTAGCTCTATCTGCTTATTGCCAGAATCCACAAAAAAGGTATGAATTAAAGACCAGCGTCTCTGATACCTTGTAATTTAGTTTAGGAATAATGCATGTGATTAATTGAGAGAAAAAAGATGAGAATTATTCAACTTTTCATACCTTTTTCAAGGCTGGGATTTAATGAAATTGTTAAGGGCAAATGATGCCCTTAACATTTTACGTTTGAAAAGTGAGAGCAGTAAAATTAAAGCCAGGTTAGATTGTTATGATGCAATTTCCACTTTTGAATCTGGGTTTCTTTCAGATACTGAATGGTTTGCCCATAAACTTTGTTTGTTTGTTTATTTGCTAAAAAGGCCTTAAGAAATAGCAATACGTCATCCTAGAACTGTTTACGCAGGAATTTTTATTCTTTGAAATCTTCCAGTGTTAAAGCAACAAGAAAACATTTATAATGTCCTTTGGTGGAATCTTATTACACTTGTTATATATGTAAACTGATATTCTTTGATGCCAGCACGTTGCCCATACAGAGAAATCTCTGCACAATTAAATGAAAGGAAAAAGAAAAGGACTAAATAAAAAGTAATAGTTTTCTCTTACCTGATTAGAATTAAATACATTAATAAATCGTCTGGTAACACAAATAGGCAATAATACAAAAAATCTACATTGTACATTATTTCAAGAAAAATAACTTCATTTGAATACAAAAGGATAAATACACTTTTTGTCCTATAGCCACTCTTGTACAGTAGGTGAACACAGCATCTTACTGATGCAATGCTGCTAAGGTATACAAGGATATGACTGGCTTGAGTTTTATTGAGGGGGCTGTTACACATGTGCATCACTAACATCAGACAAAGAAATCTTTCAACCAACAAGGGTTACAAAGCAACGTTCACTAAAGCACAGGTTGGAAAGGATCTGGGGACTGAAGCAGGCCAATATGGCAGCTTTTACAGATTTCCTTATACCCACAATGCACTGACAGCAAAGAATGCCTTGGCTGGGTCAGTCCACACACCGGGCGGAGGTACAGAGCGCACCAGAGAGGAGGAGCGAGTGTTGGTGGATTCCCTTCCCGTTCGGGGGCTGTGAAAGCCGTGTCAGTCCCGCAGCCAGCGCCGATGCAGCGGACAGAGCCGGCAGCTGCCAGCGTGCCTCGAGTCACAGGTGAACAGTCTTGACTCGCAGCCCTGTCCGTCACTGAGCGGTATGGCTTAGTCCAGTTCGGCCTTCTTACTTTGTACGTGGTTATTTAAAATCTTTTTATTTTTTTTTTAATTTTTATTTTTCTTTTGGGATTCCAGCGGCGAACGCGTGGACTGTGTCCCGTTTCCACGCGGCACACAGGGTGCCGTGCACTGTCCGAGCGTCAGGCGGGCCCGGCGCGGCCTCAGCACCGCAGAGTCCCCGGGCCGAGGGCAGCAGCAGCAGCAGCCCCGGGCCGGCCCTGGCACGGCCTCAGCAGCCGCAGAGTCCCCGGGCCGCGGGCAGCAGCAGCAGCAGCA
>VWYP01026928.1:216908-361967 GCA_013400435.1 Pycnonotus jocosus | reverse complement strand
CAGTGGCAGCAGCAGCGGGCCGGGCCCCGGCGCAGGCAGTGCCCGGGCCGAGCTCTGGCTGCAGCCGCCCGGGTCCCGCTCGCATTTGAGCTTCTCGCACAGGATGCCCGTGTAGGCCGGCGGGCACTGGCACCGCACGTTGTTGATGCACGTTCCCCCGTTCTGGCAGTGCAGGAGCTCATTGTCGCACACGTTGGCTGCAAGATAGCAGGGGAAGGGTGGGGAGAGAACAGAGAATAAATGTGAAGTTCGTCCACAGCACAAATGCACTAAAACCACAATTGAAGTTCCACCTCCCTCCTCTTCCTGAAGCATATAGAAAGGGGCTGTGCTTTTTCAAATACTCGGATTTTTTTTTTCCCCCCCCTTAGGGCTATATTCTTGGAAAACCATCTAATTCACTTAACACCACCGACTATGGTATTGATTAATTTTATATGAAGGACTATTTAATAATGAAATAATAAGAATATTAATACATGCCTTGTGCTAATGTCTGCATCTTTATAGTTATTACTGAACTGGAACTGTAGGTGGTGTGTGTTTTTTGAAAGGGGCAAAGTATCTAGAGCTTTTGGAAAGCTTGAAAAGTGGTTAAAAATGCAATATGGCTTTGCTGAAGTAAAAAGATCTGCATGAGAGGGCAAGGCTTTATAGTCAAGAACTGCATGTATTAATGATCTGAAAAAATTATGCAAAAAAGGCAAGCCCAGGCAGGAAATTCAGCATGCTGTTGGATGGGGATTATATGGTACAGACATCTGGAAATAAAAGATAATGTTATTTCCATTATAGATCAAGTATTTCATCCTAATTAGATTTGCTACTTTAGTACATGGCATTTTAAAGCTATCTCAGATATTGTAGCCTGATAGTAACTTCAGGAATCAGATTTGACAAGGGAGTTATGAGACAATAACAGAGGCAAAACTTTTAGACCTGCATAATATTATAGTATTAGAAGAGCTGACAACTTTACTTTGTATTGCTTAATATCAATTCAAATATTTCATGGGTGAAAATGCAGAGGCTTGAGCAATGTACTAATTAAATGTGTCAATCTGTGTTATATTTCAGAAGATATCACTAGTATGATATGTGTTGGATTACAGCTCTGCCTTCCATAGACAGGCAATTTTAGTAAAGGACTTGCACCTATGACCTAGGTAGAAGGTAACAGTAAAAATTTTAACACAGAGAATCAGGGAAAAGATTATTTGGTTAAGAAGCAGACTCGACATCATATGATGTTTATATATACCTTAGCCTGAAAATACCCTAAATAATTCAGAATAGAGGAAGTATTGTTAATTTTATCTTAAACATTACTGTTTATTGCTACAAAGAAGAACAGTTTTGCAAATGTTAATTTACTTATTTTTAAAAGCAGTCCAAATATCAAGAGAACTACAAGTGAAATAGTCCAGGTTCTTAAGTGGTGTAGTTCTACATAAATCTGTATAATTTTGTGCACCACTAACCTCACAGGTAATCTTACCCGTCCTAGCTTGCTTTCAGAAAAACTGTTTTCTCACCCTAGAAGATCTCTCCAATAACTGCTTTCTGATGTCCTGTATCCAAGTGGGCCAAATAATGCAATATGTTGGAAACTTGTAGATGGAATTAAGAGGGACCAGTAAATCATTATTTTTTTAGTGACTGCTTTAGCAATCAAAGGTTTTTACTAAGAGCTATGGATTTAATGTTGTTGTCCAGTTTCTGAATTGCAAGGGAAATAATTTAATAGTAAGGTACAAGAACGCTTTTTGTTGATGATTCTATGTCTGAATTTTAACATTCTACACATACATTAGAAAAATGTGTAAGAAACAGTAAGTCACCACCAAATAAAAGTGATGAGATTAACAATCCAGAAAATACCATGGTAGCAGGCAGCAAAAATCATCTGCATTTTAAAAGTCAATATTTGCATTACATCTCTTATAACGGAGGCTATGTATCTTTGAAGTTGACTTTATTACTCAGATTGTATATATTTAGTCATCTCAATATGCAAAATCAAGGTACTTTATCTGATGGTATAGCTGATGATACAGGATCTGCATGTTCTGGACTAATCATTGCTGGGATGCTTCCTACAGTTCAAGCAGTGCAAATTGTGAAATCTTTGCCCCATCCATCCAGACCCTTGTTTGCCTTGACAAACTCACTGAGAGTCAACAGTTCATTAAATACCATTTCTTAAACAACAGAGATGTTTCACTTTACATTTTGCCTGGAATAATAAATCCAAATTTTCTCTAGTATTAAGTAAACAATATTTTTAAAAAGGTATTATTAAATAAGTATGTTTCCTATTTTAAAATTTATTTTGCAGATTGTAGCCTATTATTTGAAGAGGCCCTTAGGGTCTGGTCTGTAGTTACAGGTGGCTGGAGATGGGGGTTGAAGAGGTGTTTTGCTCCATGCTGGCTGTTCTGCCTGACACACTCATGCAGACTGCCTCTGAACACTGCCATCTACAAAACTGTGGATGCAGTGTTACAGAGGCTGATTTCTAAATTTTTAAAATGCGCTTAAAGTTTTTGAAATGTGCTTAAAGAAGGTGTAGGAGTCGGCCCGAAGACCCTTCATCTGCCTCACGACCCTTGCCAGGGAAGGACAGAGACTGAGACCCTAAGCTCCCCCAAACGGGAGCCTGGCCTGGCTGAGGTGAGATGGCTGCACAACCCCCAGCAGGCGGANGGATCCATCGGCAGAGATCTGCAAGGAACCTCACCTCATCTTGTGTCGGTAATCTACCCCTCTTTCTCTCTCCCTCCTTTCACTCTCTCTCTCTCTCTCTCTTTCTCTCCCTCTTTCACTCACACTTGATGCATAAAAGGTTGATTGCTACTGAATAAAAGGTACATTTGCTGTGATCTAACTGAAGTTCCTTGTTGTGTGTGTGTCTCTTTGTACCCTGAGATCACCCAAAAGAACCAAACGCAACCACTATTTTAAGGGTGGATCGTGACAGAAGGGATGGATCAAAAGCTTCATCATTATTTCTATGATGCTTTTAAATGTTTGCCCACAGAAATGCCGGCAGATTTTAGTGTTCTTAGCAAAATACTGTGTAGCTGAAAATTCTGGAATTGTTGATCTTATATTGCCACAGCTTTCCCAATTTTGTGCCTGCATCTCTTTCTCTTGCACACAGACATGTATGCACATATATGTATTGTGCAGATAGCAATTGTGAGCTGGAAGTTTAATGAAAAAAAAAATCTGGAAATGTTATGAAATCCCATTATTCTTTGCCAATTTTGTTTTAATGTTATTCTGACTAACTCTAATATAATTTTCACCTTTCTGAAAGTATGGTCAGGATTACTTTCAAAACTTTAATATCATCTAATAATTATCTGAATAGCATCAGGTACCAAGGTTTCTGACCAAAGAGTGAAACATGGAGAAGAGACACAAGTAAAACACCTAATTCCGAAGTCATCAAATTGAAGCCCATTAAGACCTGTGTGGCTGAACTAGCTGTGGGTTTGCTGGCAGATCTTCCTTAATTAGAAGCCAGGGACATCAAACTGGTCACTTAAAAACCAAAACAGGTATCTCATTTGTTTTGGAGAGCTTTGCAGGTCGTTTTGAGGGATATTTCTGAGCACAGTCTCCAGATCTGTGCTACTGCATGAAGTGAAATATTTAAAGTAAACTAAAGAAAATTGTTTTAAAGTTATTCTGATAATTCATCAATTTACAATCCAACCATGGTCCAATTATTCTTAAAACACTTCACAAAGGAGACAGAAAAGAAGGCACAACATGCCTTGCCTGTGTTACAAAATATTCTTGATCTTTAATTGCAATGTTAATAAATTTGGGACTGGAATTAAAAAAAAGGAAAACAAGGGAAAAATACCCATCTTTGAGCTGGCTCAAGGGGTACTCTTAGCCTGTCACAGATGTGCTAGCGTTTCATAGAATTTATACTGGGTGAGTAACACAGCTGTTTGACAAATGACTACTTTCCTTTTAAATGTTCAATTCTGAATAATACATGAAAATTCCTGAGTCTCTCGAAAACTCAACTTCAGTATCATTGCAGCTTCTTGAAAAAAAAAAAAAAAAGATTTAGCTCTGGCTGATTTTAGTTCTAAAGCAGCAGCAGAGCCCGAGAAGTAGAAATGCAAGCGTTGCTCTCTGCAGTCTGGAGGGGCACCTCAGGCACAGCCTTGTGATCTTGGCTTAAGGACCTGCTGCTCACTGTGTCTGGGCAGCTGCACTGCACATGCCCAGGGCTTTAGGTCTGCTTGCTGCCCAGACAGAAAAACAAGACGCTCCTGAACTTAAATCCAGTTTCTTCTACACTCCTGTCTTTCCCAAAGGCTATCCAAAAGGGGAGAAAATAAAATTTGTACCTTTCTTTGAGCTGCCTTAATTTTTGTACAGCTTGCCTACAGTAGCATCTTACTCAGGTGGCACAAGCTATTGACACAGTTTTTGAGCTGGGATAGATGATGTTTTCTTTCTGCATCAAAATCTGGATTTATGATGAAATTTCTTTGTGCGAACAACAGATAAAGTTACAGGAAGAAAATTTTTTGTTAGAGGTCCTTGCTTCCTTTCTTAAATTCTGAAGATTTAAATTTCTAACAATGTTTTCTACGTTCACTTCTATCACTATTTTTCTTCAGTGTGCACCTTTTGTGGCATCATTTGTTACAGCCTTCTCTTTCCCTCCCTCTCTTTTTAAAACCATCCCTTTCACTTTCCTCCTTTTTGTTTCCCAGATCATGAGTATCACAGTCCCTAGACAGGTTGGTGGGTTGACAGCTTTGAGTATATTACACACCATATTTGTCTTTTCTAAAGCACAGATGCAAGCTTTGCCCTAATTTCTGCTGCAGTGAGTTTTCCATACTGTTTGTCAGTGATTTTTGTGACTGGCACCACTGAATTTTTGACCTTGGATTCCATCCATTGTTCATAATTTTGAGAGCGTGCAGGTCTCATGGCTGAAGAAATTATTCTTGGCTGTTTTTTATCTAATGCATTTGTTTCATTGGTACTTCTTATTTAGTAAAGAGTATTACTTGAACCCATGAATGAGGAAGATTTCAGCACACATGCTAACAGAATATTCTGTCTGTGCATAAGTGAGTAAAACCCAGCATAGTGAAACCCATGTTTTCAGTAATGATGTTTCTAGGTAGCTCCAACTTGTGCAGTGGCTGTCTGTATGTAGACACTGAACAGCACATTAAAATGCCATGAAAAAATTGGGAGGTTTCATCTCGCTGCATAAATAAGTTCAGTAAATCCAGGCCAAACATAACCGATTTCTTGTCAAATGCAGAATTAGTTCCTATAAAAACTATGAGGAGCCTGTAACTAACATGCATTATTCTCTAAAACTCTGATCATTTAATCAATAACTGGTAAAAACAATCTCAGAATATAAAAGAAATTGCACTGACTGAAGCTTGTGTGTATGCCTAATAAGAATGTGGGCATCTACACACATATATATAGCAAGAAAACCTCTACAGTTGTGACAATATTAGCAATATTTTTCCCACAATTTGTCAAATAGGCAGAAATGGAATTAGGGAATGCAAAATACTTTGTCCCATTCGTATGCAAAGCTGTGAAGTTCCTTCCAATTGTATCTAGTTGCATATTCCAGCTGAACATAAGTGACTGCAATCAAAATGTTTCAATTGCCACAGTCAGCAATGAATCTCTTCATTATTTGGAAAAAAATCCTAAAAATACAATATATACTTGCTGTGTGTTGAAGATCTCTGCGTGGAACCCCACTGAGATCTCACCCACACAGCATGAATGTCAGGTAAGAGGATATAAGGGCATGGGGAAAGCAGAAGTAGTCAGGCTTCTCCTGAACTGTCACAATTTGTGTTGCACAGCACATGACAAAACTTCAAGTTTTTATAGCTTAAGTATCTTACTCATTTGAATAACCAGTGAGTAATAACTGAGTTGAAGTCTTTGTCCCTGAGGTTTCTTCCCCTGCCTGTCTTCCAATTAGAAGTACTTATTTTACTTATTCTAATTTTTAGAATTTAATTTATTGTTACCATTTACATTACTGCCAAATGGCTTTAAACTGTTTTGCTGCCATGAATATTTGTCAGTGTTGATCAGACATCTTCAGTGCTTTGAATCCACAAACATACCTGATATGAAAAACAGCTACTCCTCTTATAAATGAGATATTCATAATAATTTCTTTGTTTGGAAGTGACACTAATTCAACATTTGCTGTAGTGGTAAAACTGTCTTAAAATACTGTCAAATCAAGACAAGGCGAATGCTTTGATAGCGTGAAAATAAAACTGGTTTGCACTTATCTACCAAAGCACAATCTTAAGTGAAGACAAAATAAATCACTGCAGACAAGTACAAGCCTAAAGCGTATCCTACCGTGTCAAAATTATGGTCACAAAATGACAAACATTAATATAAAGATCTCTGGTGCAAAGTTGAAACAGTGTTGTGATTAATTATATTGCCAACAATACAAGGAAATAAACATTGACCAAGTGAGAGTAGTTTCTAAAGGCAGACATCTCCATCTTGACTTGTCTTAGGAATGCCGGTTAGAAGCATAGTTGAAATGACATTGGCTTTTTTATCAAAGCACTTTTATTAAGTTATCAGAGAGTAAATGAATAGAGGAGTAATGGAGATACTGTGTTCACTGAAAGTTTCCAGTAGAATTTTTAGATTGTGTGCCTACATGTAATTTCTGTTCTGCACAACCTGCAGTTCAAAGCCAAACCAGTTCTAATCAGATTTTCAGGGAAAGTCTTTGGAGTTTCTACAAGAAGATGTAGCTATTACTCAGAGTTCTGCCCAGCACACAGCCAGAGAATGGATGGTGATTCCTCTCTCCTGCACACAGGCAGCAATTTATCCTAGCATCCACATGGGTAAGCTCAGTTGATCATGCCTCACCACTCAAAGTACAAAATCCTGTACAGAATATGTGGGGTTTTTAACCATGGTCTGAGGATTACAGAGATAGAAAGGTACTGTTTTTCACAAGCTGTGTCTGTGCTTTCTCATTTTTCTTCTCTATTCTTAATCTAAAATCCTTGGATTTAATTAATGAAAAATAATGGGAAGAAATACATCTAACCTGTCAAAAGGATACGAGGGAGAACTGAATTTTGGAATCGATACTCTTACATGATAGCTGTAGTAACTTTGGTAGAAACTACACGTGACTCTGTATTAAAATGGATGAAAACAAATCCAGATTTAGTTATCTAAGAATTATAGTTGAACTAATACCTTTCAGTCTTCCTTGGTTTCAGGAAATGAATGATTTAACCTTTCAGTTTTCTGATTTTGGTGGTTCCAATTTTATACTCCTACAAAAGAGGATGATTCCCAAAGTGGGGGGAAGAAATATTTCCCTATTCTTTTTATTACTTTGCTTATGAAGGAGCACCAGTGAATTGGTGTGACCCTGATCATACTTTAGGGTAATCTCAGGAGAGCAATAAACTACATATCAGCTTTAGTTGCTCAAAAGGGACTACATGCCCCTATCATTCATATTCCACTTAAAAAGCTGTAAGCTGCAGTGCCATTATTTCTCTCTGCCTGGAGAAAAATGAACATTCTTACATGATCTGTCTTCTCTTTCCTTAACTAGGAAAAGAAGCAGTTATAACTACAGAGTTGTTGGGTTTTTTTCTATTGCCAACAACAAGGTCAGGGTTTAGATGTCACCACTATCAATAAAAACTGGTTAAGCACAAAAAGTGCTCAGATGCAAAAGATTAAGTCATCAAAAGGCCTTATGAATGATTGGAGGATGGCTTTGGTTCCCTAAGTGCCATTAGCCGTGCCAGAAGGCATTTCAGACACGTACAGGAGCTGGCAGGTGTGTGCAGGAGCTCTGGGAGCTTTCACTGGGGAGCAGCGCTGGCAGCTCCTGCTGTGCTGGCAGGTCCTGGCCCCGCTGTGCTGGCAGGTCCTGGCCCCGCTGTGCTGGCAGGCTCTGCCTGCTGCAGCTCCCCCAGCTGAGCACTGCAGCCTGTGCCTGAGCCCTGGCTGCCACTGCAGCTGCTCTGCTCCCCTGGCCTGGGGGACTCTGTCCTGCTGCCCCTCACCTCTTCTGTCCTGCTCCTGGCTCGGTGGCACTCTGGGGAACACCCAGCTGCCCCGGAGACATCTACGGCCACTTCAGTCCTATCCAGAGGGCTGGCACGGTGACCTTGCCTGCACAGCAGCATTTTCTGCAGCATGTGCAACAACAGGAGTTTCTTGGAATTTCCCAAGAACTATCAAACAGACCTGAAACAAGTATTGCTTTTATAGAATACAAAACCACAGGAGAAAGTCTGGAAAGCAAACCAAAGCAAGATCGTGCAAAGGTCAGCAATTCAAATATATGATTATGAATTATATAAAAGGTTGAATGGTCCTGCGTCCTTGGCTGCTGAGGTGTTTGATGTGGGATAATGTTATGGACACAAAAGAATGCAAAGAATTTGTCTTTGTTTACAGAGAAAATAGTTTTTCTTTTGGTTATTCTTCCCAGTGAACATTACACTGTAGACTTTCAAAATCCATAAATTAGTCCCAAACACTTGTTACTTTATTTAGCAGCAAAATCAGACAAGATAATCACAACTGAAAATACTTGATATGATATGGGAGATTAGAATTATTCTAATAAGTATTTTCCTAAACTTTTTTTAGGGAAGGGGTAAAAGAGAATGACAGAATATGTCCTTGATGGCTTCTATTAATAATCACTGCTATTCTAAACTTATTTCTGAACTAAAATAAATTGAAAGTTGCAAACTTTCTTCTCACTATTTCGGCTGAAAGCCAATTGCACTGGTAAAAAACCTACTGGAAATATATGTTATGATCAACTTCTAAACTACCTAAACCAGCATTTGTCATAGAAACACCAACAATCTTTAATTGCACTGTAATAAATATCAAAGGTATCAAAGTGGGACAGGTATGTAACTAAATGGAAGTGTGACTTATCACCTCTTTTACAGTGACCACAAGGTAAGGTAAAGCCAAGTTTGTAGTTACATATCATTATGTATTCCTTCTGTGTGCATTTGTCAAAAGAAAGGTTTAAGATATCAGGACAATGTTCTCCTACAGGAGACCAAAACACCAGTGTGCAAAGTTAATGGTGTGGAATCTCTCAGGAGATGAACATTCAGAATTTATGTGAACATTAGTTACAATGCAAAGGCAAAGGTAAAACGTTTGCATAATTCCTGCAACATGTATGAAGTGAGGGATGGGGTTTTTTGTTCAAGTAACAATGCTGGCAATCAGGAGATCTTTCTGAATCTACATTGATTTATTGTTTTGAGTGTGGATGAAATGCTGCAGAGTGCTTTTGCTGAGCCAGCTTTAGAATGGGGATAAAAACACTTCCCTATAGGTGTCAAAGCTATTCAGAGTAAAACTTCTTATTGCTAGTGAACAATGGGGAAGTTGATGCCAAGGAAAGTCCAATGAGTTGCCTGTGCAAACAAAAGGAGGCAATGATGCAGGTCCTGTGAATTCCTGCTCTATTTACTACATTGCACTGCTGATTAGATAAATGCAATAGCAGAGTTGATTATTGTTTCCAGAGGAGTTTGCTGACAGTCAGCTTTAAAAAGGTTTCTAAACTATGAAGTGTAAAAAAGGACTATGCAATCTTGTCCAATTGTCATATGTGATTGCATAAGATGATTAAATACTCCGACAATTTCAAATACCAATGTCAGGTATTGTATCTCCTAATCTTACCTATCAGAACTTCAACTGCTTCATATTCATACATAAGGAACACAGTAAAGATTTGTAAATTTTTTAATCCACTCTGCTTCACCTGATCTATAAAAATATTACCTGTTATTGTCTATTTTTGTATTACAGTAAAAAAATGAATTCAGCAGGCATATCCTAATTCTTGTCTGAGATCTATCGGATGACAACATGCTCTCAATTTTAATTGGTGCAATGCTTTACTTTTCCACTTTTCATCAGAATACCAATAAGATGATTCAAACAGCTGGCATGTAGCACTCTGCAAAAATAAGAGCTAATAAATTAATGTATCAAATAATTAAAGCTATTAGTTGCTTCATGCTAATTTTCATCAACAATATTTATTGCTACACACAGACTTGCTTCGGGTTATCATGGTGCATTTATCTTCATTACAGAGCAGCCATTAGATGGGAAACCCCAGATAACAGATGCTCTCTTTCCAACACAATCTCCCTCAGGCTCACCAGTTTTTCTGCAGTGTTTTACCCAGGTGTAACCAATGTCATAGTCTTAGGCAGTTTTTTACCTGAAAACATTTTAAAAAACTGACACATCACACCATTCAACAAAAATGTCTGAAAGGTGTTCATTACTACACACCAACCAAGAGAGCTGAAGCCGGCACACAGGCAACCTACAAAATTTTCACAATATTGATATGCAGGCTACCACTAATAAGTTGTTGCAGTAATAACAGAATTATATTAATCTTGTTTAATCAGCATTAAAGTTTTGCTACAATGTAGAAAAAGATCTGAATAAACACAGACCTGTCTTACAGAATACATAGCATGGTTTGTTCAGGATAATGTCTGAGAAATTCTTTGTATCAGTATAACTAAAGATAATGTCTCTAACCATGGATGTTGATATTGCTTACTATGACAAAGTGCTAAGATAATTCAGGATATTAAAAAGACCAGAGTTAAAACATTCTCATGAGTAAGAGCTGTTTCCCTGTGAGCTTTAGGTGGTTCTAGCATTACTTTTGACATGCTGATTAATGTACTTACATTTCTATTTATCAATTGTGGTGCACAAATGTGTTAAAATTTAATTACTAAAAAAGACTGAAATAACCTGGGATCCTTCAGGAATAGATAACTGCCAAATGCAATTTCACTTCAAAGTACTTTCCTTATTTTCTTTAAAATTGTTTTCTCCATTTTTTAGTTTGTCAAGACATGCCAGAGTTGAAAAATACCAAGGATATCTCCATTAATTGTGATTAAATAACTTACTCCAGATAGTGTGTTAGATATTTCTAAAGATATATTGTAACAACAGCTTTAAATTTAATGATGGAGAGAAGCAGATGTGTTACTTAAAAAGTCTTCCACCTGCACTTAAGACTGAGAAACCAAGACCTTGGTCATTTTCTCCTGCTTCTGAAGGCTGTGTGTACAGCAATGTCACAAAGCTCTGGTTTGGAAAAGGAAGGGTCACACAAGAAATGCTCAATTTTTATGAAAATGTACTTTTAGAATGTACTTTTAATATATAACGTCTGACTATATTTATTTTAGAACTCTCAGTGAAAAAGGAGACAAATCTCTCCACAACAAAACTGGGATGGTGATTAATCTATATTTCCTGGCAAGTTTATCTCATTGGGTCCAGTCCTGTCATCTGCCCCAGAGAACCCTCTACATTACATAACATGAACTCCCACAACTCCTGTCACATGTTTGTCCTTCTCTTCCAGCAGCCTTGGCAGGGATGGCAATGGAAATGTGACTGATCAGCTCCCAGCTCTTTGAGAACTCTGTATTCCTTGACATCAACACTCCATGGTGGCAGGAGGGTGCTGTGCTGCTGGCTGCATATGGAGGGCAAGGAAAGGCTGTCATTGCAGGTAGGGTGAATGTTTGTAGGCTGGAGCCTTGTGAGGGACAAACACTGGGGGTGAACAGCAATGGAGCCCCCTCCTGCTCCATGGAGCCCCAAGGCCAGCAGGGCCAGCAAGCATGGCCAGCCAGCACCGTGCCTGCTCAGCTTTCAAACACGGCCCAGAGTGAAGTGAGGGCATGACAGGAGTGTGAAAGGCAAAGGTTTTCTGCTGTGAGACAGCATTTCTGAAGTGGTAACATGGCAGATCTGAGTGGGATGCTGGCTTTCTGAAGACTGCCAGAAAGCTACAGAATGAGTAGCTGTTTAGCTAAAACAGCAGGAGGAGTGCTAAAGGGAAGTAGTTGGAACTGGAACAGAGGAGTCTGGGCTAAAGCCAGGGCGGGTGGGAGTGGGTGAGGGAGGTGCTCAACACATCTTAGCTGGCTCAATGTTTTGTATTTGCAAAACACTCGGGGTCCTTCTAATGGTGCAGCGCAGCGTGGGCTGCAGCATCATCACTAAGTTGTCATGTTCCCACTGAATAAAAGATATAACTGGAGTACACTTCTCTAAGCGTCATTGCACTTAGTTTTAAATCAGTAATGGTTTAGCATGAACTAGCAAAGCTCTCAGGTCATTGCAGAAAAATTATTGCAGTATATGGCTTCATTTTGACAGGTGGTGTAAATCTCGACCCAAATTTTCATACCTTTGCAGAAGTTATGCAGTGTACATGCCACCTTTCATATTTCTCCCCAGTTGTGTACCAAAGGACACGTGTGTAAACGTAATTGGAAGCATTTCAAACCATCCAGCTCAATTTTTGAGATGTTTATGTTGCAGTAAGCTGTTGTAATCTGTCTCTAAGATACGTGGAATAGGATGCTCTTTCTGAGAGTGGAAGCCTCCTTGCAGAGAGCTGTGCTCTGCTGCATAATGGCAACATAATGGAGCTGATTTAAGGATGCTATGCTTGCCCTCAGTATGAATTCCCTTGCACCAGCCTCAGTTTAAATCTCATTGTGGGATTCTCCTGTTCCTGAAATCAGTAGGAAGTAAGTTAGGTTTTTGAATTTTGTCAGAGTAACTTGTCCTCCTTGGATGCCAGTCACTGCTTATTGCCTCATGATCAAAATGCAGCTTCAGCTCTTTAAAGGAACAGCTACATGTGATGAAACTCTCTTTACACTCCTTGGAAATGAAATTCTAAATTCTTCAAAGCAAGAGTCCTATTTCAAGGATCCTTTGGCTTAAAAAGGAAGTTGACTTCTCATCTAAAGTGTGTGTACCATTCAGAGCTCAGTGGTGCAGCATCTCATTAGCAGAACACCCTGCTGAACTGTCTGCCATGGACTGCTATTTCTATATTGAGGACACTGGAGTTTGTTCCTCCTGCATTTGTCGGTGTATTTGGGGACTGGGTAGTGCATGTAGGGAACAGACCTGGTAGCTCTTTATTTTAGCCCCTGTGTGCCCCTGATCTGTAGCTGCTTGGTGCTGTTTCTTAAGGCTCACCTAAACACCGATTAAAGGGAGAATTCCTCCTCCAAAGAGATTATGGCGGAACTCCTTATAACCTGGAAGTTTTGAAGGGCAAGAAGAGATCCTTGGGTCTACTGAAAAAGATTTCAAATTTGAGCAGGAAATAGAGTAAGAACAGGGTTGTGTTCTTGTGTTGGATACTGGTTCCACGAGCTGGAGCAGTGTTTTGGGTTATCCACAGAGAGATGGGTACATCTGGAAAATACATAAAAATGTCTAAAAAGTGTGAAAGGTTTGGGAAACTATTCCACTCAAGAGAATAAAGTGGGTAAATTGATCTACAGACAAGTGCATATCAAAATATTGGCTCTAGATCCAGCCAGTGGCATCAGTGCAGTTGTTACTACATGGCTTTCCATGTCCATCTGAACAAAAAGACAAGTCATTGGCAAGGAAAAAAAAAAGCATATAAAGGAGTACCTGTCTAAGATGTAGTTATAAAAATACAGCATAATTTTGGGTATAACATTTAATCATCCTGAACCTCAGCTGCCTAGTGTCATCAGTGATGTTAATGAATACAGTCCCTTTAATATCTCAAGCTGATTTCAGGTACAAGTAGTCTTCTATAGAAATTAATTACAACAACTGAATTACGATCAAACTCTTCTCCCTTCTCTGTAACATCTTTAACTTCCACCACTGTCACTTCTCACCTGATGATTACAGGCAACAATTTTATTAACAATTTAATTATTCTCTTTAGAAGCCAAGGTAATTATAAGGAGCTTGGCTTCTACCAAAAGTATTTTTTAATGATTTTACCGTTGACTGTAGTCCAACATGAGAGAAGAACAGACCATAATCAACAAAGCCATATCTCAAAATTGTGCAGAGTTGGGAGAAATCAAAAGAGCAATGCTGTTAATATTTTACTGAACATCATGGTACTTTTGTATGGGCTATGAGTCCCCTCTAAATTTGTACTGATGGAATCCTGTAAAGCTCTCTTCACTCTCACAGTGAATTTGTGCTATAAAAGGAGTAGTCAAAGATCTGACAAAAAGCTGGACTGACATTTATGAGATCAAGCTTTTGTTCCTGATTTTATCATACCCATGTTCCTTGTCCCTTGCTTTCCTTGCATGCTTAACTTGAAGAAGAATTCGAAATAGCTGGAAAGGCTGGTCCATGTCTCAGGTGTATGGATCTGGGAGAAGATGATCATGCAGATACTTCTTAGAGAGAAATGCAAGGAAAAATTTGCAGGTAATTTGGTGAGCTGATTGTATTTGAGATGCAGAGCAAAGTGAGTATCAAAAAACCCCCAATAACAACTATTTAAAAGGGTTCTTTTAAAATTTACATGGTTAGCAGCAGATGAAAAACTTTATACATTTACAAAGGGTAAAGAAAAATGGTGCAGTTATACTGAAATGAAGGAAAAAAGGAAAGAGTACAACATTCTCACAACTGAGCTCTAAGAACAGGTTGAAGAGCCAAGGTAGACCAGAAATGATTGAGCAATTTAGTAAAGTTGTAACAATTAGCTATTAATTTTTTTTTCTAAACATAGGAGAAGCCAGACCTTCTAGAAAGGCTAGAGGGCAAATAAATGCTTTGTATGGCATTATTAACTATTAACTGTGGAAGAGCTTTGGAGGTTACCAGACTCCTGCCTATGGTGATGGGGGCATGTTCTGGAGGTGTGTCTGAAAGATTATACAAACCATTATTTTAAAATGAAAGGAGTCTGTTTTATCAGATCACCAGAAGCAAATACTTTTGGTCCAAGAATTTTTAAAAAAGGCAGAAAAAAAATTCACTGCTACTTGTGATTTTTTTAGTTGTTGGTATGGGCTTGATTAACTACAAAAAAGGGCCTGTGGCAGGTGTGACTTTTATAAAGATTTTCAAGGAGATGGAGAGGAACTAGAGACTGGCAAGTAGAACTTCTGCAGCAGGCAAGTTAATGGAAATTGTGATGAACAGAATTAGCAGTTAGATGAGTGAACATGATGAGTATGAAAGAAATAACAATTTACAAACCTAATAAAAGATTTTTAAAAGTAAGCATATGGATGCAAAAGATCAGGCTGACAATGCATCTTACTCTTAAAAAGTATTTTCCAGGATCCTTCAGCAAGGGTCTTTTTTTTTCCTTTCCTTTTTTAAAATTTTTTTAATGGAATAATCATAGCTTGAATAATAAGAAACAGGCTAAGAATAGATGTCAGGAACTAATAATCAGTCATATGAGGACTTACACATATAGAATTCTGCTAGAAAAGTGAGTGGAGCATGGTGTAATAAATTTGCTTAGACTACAAAGCATAAAGACCTTCAGAAGAATTTCTAAGGTGCAAGTGACAAATTAAGTGTTCAAGAGTAATGGATTCCTACAGATACTTGGCTTTACCATTTAGAAAAGACACCTCAAGAGTAATTCAGGGTATTTTATTGAAAATGTTGACTTAATGCTCTGTATCAGTCAGAAAGGCAAATAGATTATTGAATTTTTCAAGACAGGAAAAAGTGAAGTGGAAACACCACAATGTCACTGTATAGCTTCATGATGTGCCCATCTCTTGAACACTGCATGAAGTCCTGATATTGAAAAGATATAGATATATGTATTTTTATATTTATATATATATATATATATATGTAGTACTACCATAAAAGGTAGAACAAAAAGCTGTCACAGCTATAAGCAGGCCATATAAAAGGAGAGATTAAAGAGATTATGTTTCTTCAGTGTAAGAAAGGGAAGACAGATTGAAGGAAAATAAAATATACATCTGTAAAATCATAGATGTTATGGAAAAGGTGAATTGGAAATGATTACTCATCCATTCTTCCTTTCAAGAACCAGGAAGGACCAACCAGTTAAACAAAGACATTTTATTGTTGTTGTTGTGAACTTGTGCCCAGAACATTTGGATAACAAAAGTATGAATGTCTCCAGAAATTATTAGGCAAACTACTGGATGAAAGACTCATTGAGAGTCTTAATTAATCTTCATTAAATATGAAGACACTGATGAGTTCTTTGGCTGAGAAAATCTGTATGCTGCACCTTCCAGCAGCTGGATGCCTCTGCTGTCCAAAGCTCAAACAGCCTGCAACTGTCAGAGGGCACTGTTCCAACCCAGAACTGCTTTCTGTAAGGTGTCCCATTGTCTACAAGTATGCAAGCATGAAGATAAACACCCGACTCAAAGGAGTGAAAGGTTTTGAAATCAGCTCTAAAATGAGCCAGGTAAAACAGTTGGAAAATAGGGTGAATGGGAACAGAGAAATGTGAAAAGGCACTTCAGTTAAGTCTTTTAGTTAAGAGCTCAGATCTTGAAAGGCCTTAATTATATTCAGAAAGTTTTTGCTGAAGTATTCAATTTCTTGATACTAAATAATAGCTCCCATAGTTTGACTTCTGTAATCTTCTTAGATTTCCTTAAAACCTTTAGTCTTAATTTTTTTAACCCCACCTCTATAGATTACTCATAACACTGTCAGTTAATCAAGACATCCAAAATATTTTGAACAAGTATGTCAAATATGTAAGAAAGGTCTTGAATTCCTTAGTTGTTAGATCCTACAATACTCAGCTCTGTAGAAGTACAAATCTGACATTAGAAAAGCTGATTACTTTAGGATTACATCCATTCAGTATGTTTAAATTCAGAGCAGAAACACACCTTAACATCAGGTGTGCCCCTGTACCCGAAGTAACTCTGAAATCCATCAAAAGTGCAAGCTTTTAAAATTTAAATTTACAGGTGGACAAAATCATAGTACACCTACTTCCATGGCATCCATTTATTCATGTGTAATTAAATTAAATTCATGTGTAATCAAAAGGCTTTTTTTTTACTTTTAATACCACTGGGGGAGCTTCTGTTAGTGGAGGCTGTCAGCACCTTGCAAGTTATAACCATCAGTTCCTTCTGAAGGAAACTTTGGTTTCCATACTGTTTGTGTTTCACGTGTGTAAAGGAAGTCAACAACTACTGAAGCCTTGATAATCAGCACGTGCTGGTGTCAGCAATGCCACCAGTTGCAACAGTGCCAAGATAGGAAACCTTGGCTATCTTTATTTGCCTCAGGTCAGTAATTTTTATCTGCAGTTAAGTAGGATGGAGATTACTTACTCCTAAATGGTCCTTTTAAGGCTCTTTCATACAAATGTCCCATCTGGGCGTGTCTGTGCTGCTATTGATCTCTTTATTCTGTCCTCATAAAAAGGCAGTGAGCAGGCAAATTACACAGAAGTTATGGTCACTGAGCAGGCTTAAAAGGAAAGCATGACAGATTTTTCAGAGGAAAAGAAGTCCTGCTCATCACTGTTCAAATGAACATTTAATAATTCATAACAACTGAGTTATAAGTTTCCCCTTCAATACGTTTCCAAATGTGAATAGATTAAATAGTAATTGCTATCAAGCTTTATGTTCTATTTCATGTACCTAATAAAACTTTATCTAGTGGAGCTTCCTTTGTATCTTTTTGATCTATTCCTAACTGACTGCAATATACTCTATTAAAATATTTATCATTGTGCTATCAAATATTAACCATTTTAAAATCATCCGACGAAGAAAACAAATAATGTTACTTGCTTAAGTTTTCCTGAATTTCCTGATATTTAGTTGTTCAGATATAGCACTAAAAATACACAAGATGCTACAAATCGTATTCACCCTTTTGAAATTGGGCTGTTTGGGAAATGCACTCTGCTCACATCCATCACCACTGTCTGATTTGGCTCTGCATGCAGAATCCTAGTTTTGTTGTCTGGAAAGTTATGATTCTACTTCAGTACAAGAGAGTATTAGAGAGTTGTTGGTTTTTCAGTAGCTTACTGGATTTTAAAAACTATTTTAGGAGAGTACAGAATGCTTTTTTTTTTTTTTAAGGCTAACATTTTAAAGATGTTTCCTTAATTATCCACCTGCTCACCCCTCTGAAATTATGTGGCTTTGTCAGGTGGCAAGCTCCTAGAGTGTAGAATGATCTAGTGATGGGGAGAGGAGAATACTTCTCCCCTAGACATGCCACGGTAGCTCAGCCCAGCCTGATCCCTCCCCAGCTGAGCAGGTTATGCTCTCCCAGGGTGCTCCTGCTTGTTCAACCAGAGGATGATTCATATCACAGAACTAACATAGCAGAAAACTATTCTTTTTTGGTTAGTGTCCTGCTGAGTTAGATCTGAAATCATTCAGTGAAAGGTCAAACAAGTGCCTGAGAGATTGCTAGGGGTGTGGGACTAAATAGTGGGGAACTGGGAGAAGAGGGATTGCAGCACTTGCAATTAGAGCAGTTTGGACAGCCATGAAATAGTAGCTTTGGAGCTGACACTTGGGCAAGATCAAGAGGAGAACAACCTCTTTGCTCCAGTCCAATCCCTCACCTTGCTGGGGAAAAATTGTTCTGTTAAAGGTCAGGTGTATAAATGTTGCTACTGAAGCATTTCTTTTTGCTTTGGAGAAAGCAATTCCTGATCACCAGGTTATCAGAGTAAATCTGAAGAGCTGCAGTCTGTCAGGAGCCTGGTGCCTCTCAATAACATGGTAACTATGCTAACTAGTTCCCTCTTTTGAGCCTCACTCTCTGCTTGATTTTATTTACCTGTTATTTTCTTTGGCTTCCACACACGGACATTACCTAATTCACAACCCCATCCTGTTCACAGAGGCCTTTCCAGCACAGGGACACTGAGGTAATGTCCTTGAGCTCTCCCCAGTACCCCTCTAGTTTATTGTTTCTGCAGGTTCTTCAATTTCCACAATATTCCACACACTTTGTAGGCAGCAGTGCTAACAGAAGATGAGGGCATGGTCTCCAGCCTAGACATGCCACAGGAGTTCTGCAGATCTGTATAACTCTCTGAGAGAGCATCTTCCATTTTCATCTCCTCTGTGCTCTTCATAGAGGAGAGGAGCCTCACTTAATAATTTCTGTTAATATACAGTGTTTGTGTTCTGACATGTTTACTCTGACTAAAATATCTTCTCTCCAGAGAGAGATCAGCCTTCCTTTTCTCCTTCAAATCTAGCATCTCATTAAAAAAATAATAACATTCCATGATACTCATACTTTGGTGAACAACTTTCTATGTATCCCAGTATCTGTATGATTATTTTGTGGGTTGTGTACTTTGGAAGGAATGCATTAATAAGCACATTTGCATTGTTGTTTCTCAGGTTTAAAAGACCCTGGTTTTAAAAGGATATCAGGATGGCATTACACCTGTAAGTCACCAGCATGCTTCCCCTGAGGCAAGCAGAACCAGTGCTTTGCATCATCTGAGGATCAGCTCTGATAATGCTGTAATTTTGTTTGTATTCTTGCCTTACTTGTCTTACAGCTGTTAACCATACTTTGCTGTGAGTTGCAGCAGTTGGATTCTGGATTATTGTAAAGAGAATTATTCTGGATTTAAATTTGGAGCCATTTGAAGGAGAGTCTGTTCCTCTTGCATCCAAACCCCTGTACACACACACAATTTCTTTAGTCTGCGTAACAACCATATAAAACTGGTATTTTGAATAAAGACCAGGGATAGATGACTGTTCCCTGAGGACCACAATGCTCAGCCCCAGCAGTATTTTATCCTTTTCAATAAATCCTTTTTATATTTTACTTCCCTTCAGGTCCAAGTGTGGTAGTGTGTTTGCTAGTACCAGCCTTGGCACCAAACCACACCAGAACTGAAAGTATTTACAGCACCTGTACAGAGGGGAGTCCCACTGTATCCTGACCAGCTAACAGCATCAAAACTCCTATTGGTAAAAAGATATAAAAATAGATAGGTGCATCTTCTATGGCTCCCCAACAGTCAGTTGCAATGATGAACTGGACAGCAGGGCTTTGGCTTTCTGCTTTTTTTTTGTTTGTTTGTTTGTTTTTGTTTTGTTTTGTTTTGTTTTGTGTGTGTCTTGTCCCCTAGGCACAAGTTCAATGTGTAGGTATTGGACACATCTGTGTACAAACATGTAAAAGATCACTAACCTTCACTGGGGAGACAATTGCATTTATATGTATTTAATCTGTCTAGAAAGAAGTGCAGGGTGTATTTATTTGAAAAAAGATTTTTAAAGAATTAGATGGTATATGTCTTTTCCTCTTTTCTTGCTGAATGGTAAACCAAATCTTCCAAAAGCCAATGTTAATATAAGTTCCAAGTTTACAATTTCAAGTTTAATTTTCTTTGGCAATGCAATCTCCATGATGATTTTGATCAAATGCCCCAGCTTCTCACATTTGTAACACATGATAAAATCTACCCCAAAAAAGCTCATATTTAAATAATCATATAAGTTGTTAAATGCAGGCTGTGACAGAATATGAATTATCTGACAGGCTGCAGAGTGATACAAGTTCAGTCTGGAAGACCCATACCAGCACTGAGTCCAATTAGAGCACTGAAGGTAAGAGTGCAATCCTTTGCCTGCTTCTATTTAAGTGAACAAAAAAGGGTAAAGTGACATAGATTGTTCAGACCTTGATAGAAGGCATCTGGCTGAAAACTCATTTGCTAATTGTTTAAGATTAGCACCATTGAACCAAGATGATTTAAAACACTGATTCGCTGTGGGGTGCCAGCCACCTTTGGTAACTCTCACTCCCTCTAGGCCTTTGGGGTGCTGTGGGTTCAATGTGTTTACTTGGTATGAAGGGATATTATAGAGAATAATATCAGCCATTGAACCTTCCCTCACCTTCTCCCCCGTGAGGAACAAGCCTAATGAAAATTCGAGCTGTGCTGCCAAACCGATATTGGCAAAAGAGTCACTTTTTCTTTACCTGATTGGATAAATATGCAGCTGGTTTTGGAATCAACGCTTCTGTGAGTGGGATTAAAAGATGTTACTTTAAAATGCTGCTGTACTTATGCAATGGACTTTAGCTACTTGAACTGTCATGGCCAAGAAATATAGAAAGACACAAGACTGTGGAGCAGTACATGCAGAAAATCAAGTGCATGCTCCTACTTAATATTTTGGCTGTGTTTACATGTTTTTGCCTTTAAAACTGGCCCAAATCAACTGTAGTTGCAGGTTAAATTTCTTCCCAGGCTTGGAGCTTTTAGTTCTGTTTTAATGTTCATTTTTAAAGGAAATCATTCCGTTTCTATAAAACAGAAAAATCAAATATATGCTACGCTATGTAATTTCTCATGTTCCAGGAGTTCTGAAAGGGTTTCAGGACCAAACTGTTCTGTTCTGAATTCATTCCCTGTGCTTTGATCCTGCTGCTGAGAAAGCCATTGTGGGGCTGTGGCAGGGAGCCGTGCTGAGCCCAGCACGCCCAGCGCCGGCGGCCGCCGGCAGCCACAGGGGCTCTGCGGAGGGCTCAGAACCGCGCCAGGCACAGCCACATCTATTGTGCCTCTTCTTCTGAGGGCAGCAAACCTTCCTGTACCGACCAGACCCTGCTGACCGCTGCGTCTGCAGCACAAACCCTGAATGCGAGCAGATAACAGCTGCTATCACAGGGCTTTTTATCTGGGAGGCAAAGACTAAAATTGCATCTGACCTCGGTGTGCGCGGAGACGCCAAGCGAGGAGCGCTCTGCCTGGATCCTCAGAGGGTTTAGATTAAATCACCAAGGGTGAGGTACCGAAATAAATAGTTCTGAGGATAATAGCTTCTGTGACTTCTACTTTGTGTGGTACAAAGTAGACTCCAAACTGTAATTTATCAAATGATGTATTGCAGGCCTTAGAAAAACACAACTCGGCTTTTGTGGTTTTTTTTTCCCCTAATAGGTTTACTAATATATAAATTATGACAATACATTTACTTATAGAATCACACATGTAATTAAAACTAGCTATGGTATAGATTTAAATTGTTTATTTAAAAGTTTATTTAAAAGCTTAAATTGTTTTTAAAAGCTTCCGTTTGCCCTAGGTCAGTGGTTTTTAGCAACAAAGCTCCATAAGAATAGAATTTCTTAATAATGCCAATAACCTATGTATAACAAAAAGTAAACAAGCACATATTAGTCTGTCGAGTGAGTGTGTGTATCCATCTTTGCATATCTGTGTTCCTGTACAGCACAGGCTTAGGGAAAAGCAGATCAAAACCACATGCTACGTGTCCAGACAAATAATCTTTTTGAGCTTTGCCAAGGCAACGGAATGAGTTCTTATTTTTCTCATATATTGGGGTCTGCTTGCTTGCCCAGTCATTTCTTTAGAATTCAATGGGAAAATAACAAAGCTAAAACTGACACAGTACAAAATTAAATTAATTGGAATTCTGTTCCTCCATGATAAGACTTGAAATGAGATTTAAATCAGTGTGTGTTTGGCAAAACATGACAATTTGATGGCTGCTCCGTAAAACTGACAACCGCATCTAGTTGTTTTTCTTCTGAAATTGATCAGATAATTTGTTCAAACTTGGAGAATATCTGACAGTTACACAATCAGACTGAGATTTGTTCAGAAAATTACAACATACTGAGGGAAACTCAATTAGTTTTGTCAGCAAATATAAAGGCACTAGCTTGCATTTCCAGAAACTGTCCAAAGCTTTTACAAATACTCTTGATTCAGCTAAAATCAAGCTAATTATATGCTGGGCTCAAAAAACTTCTCATTAAAAGAACATTATTTGTCTTATACTGTCCAAATCTGAAAAGATAGGAAATACTGAAATTAATAAGTAATTGCTTTGACAAACTGGTGTATATATATTACTGTAAAATTTGCTCAACAGTCCTCCAGACTTGTTCAGTAGCTCAGCTACTTAATATCTTTTTAAAACCCACTGTATAGACACAGTATTAAGTTTTCTTTATTCAAATTCTATGCAGAGAACCATACTGATTTCTGTTTTCTTTCTTTCTTTTTTTTTTTTTCCTTGTCGTTTGGGTCACTGCAATATTTCCAATGCTTCACAAATTCTGATGGTTATTTTGCCAGTATCTAGGATAAGGTACAGGGTGGTGACAACCTTCTTCTACATCTGGGGTGCAAGGCTGAGTAAGACCTCTTATTTCTGAGTGTGTTGTTTTGGGAGGTAACTAGGATCTGATTTGGTGAAGAATTAGTAATAGAGAACTTTGAAACTTGAAACATTACTTCACCTGCTTTCTGCTGCAACTCTAACTGCCCAGTAGTTTTGTGAATCATAACTCAAGTAGAAGCAGCTGGAAAATGAGAACACAGTCAACAACTACATGTGAAAAGTATGGCTTAAATGCCCTGCCAAATACAAACAGGAGCTTGCTGGCAGAGGCTGAGGAAGTTCAATTTTCTCAGGTTGCACTGAACAGTGTTGCCCAGGCAAGCTTATTTTCTCTTCATATACTATCTGTAATGCTAATTGGTTAATTATCACAATATTTCCTGAAATTATTTATTGGCTTTCTTTCCAGATATAATTTGTTGAGATGTCACAAGCCCAGCTTTTCTGATTCAGAGGTACTCATCACTTGGAGAGGCAGTGGTAATCTCTAGCATTATTGCCCTTTTTTTTAATATAAAAGATTTGCATTTTGTTTTGAGTATTTAGAGCATTTGTATGGCTGTTGAGCAATTTTATAATATTTGTCTCATTGGTGTCAGTAATTACATTTCCTTGTGTTTCTCAGTCTTAAGAATCAAAAGCAAGCTCTTGTAGAAATTTGTCTTTAATACGTGTTTTTAAGAATGCAGAGAGGCAGCGAGAGAAGGTGAAAGGAAAATGTGAGAGGACTCTCCAGTTTCTGGAAGTAGATGATCAAAACTGTTATAAAGAATAAATCTTAAGAATCTCCTACAAACAAAATTTGCAGTAAAAGTCTAATCCTGTATATACTGAAGTGATATTTCTTCCCACTTGTTTACAAGACCCGTTAACCAGAAGAGAAGCAAAACATATAATTAAGCATTGAAACAACATGTGTTCTAGCACCATTTAAGGAAATTTCAGCTCTTATTTTTAAGGATATTACGTATACTTCCCTTTTTCCCCAACCATTAGCTTTCATATAGTTGTCATTATTACAGGCACCAAGCCAGTATTTTGCAGTTATTGTCCAGGGTTAGTTTAAAGGTATGAAAGCATAATTTACTTAGTCAAGAAGCCGAAGTTTAGGACAGAAAAAAGTGACTATGCAGAGAAATCACCTTCTTTCTTTTAGCAGGAATTCTGAACTTGGAAGTAATATGTTGATGTTTTAGTATACACAACTTCCCATTGCCAAGACACGTGTATTTACCTATGCCAGCGGGAGCTCCTCCAGGTGTTAGTGGGACAGAGAGGACACTGAAAGGGTATTGAATTAACTGCCTGGCACAGTCAGTGCCCTCAGCTGGGAATCTCCCAAGGTTCAGGCATTATGGCACTGGTACAGCCCAGAGCTTTTGCTCGTTCTCTGCTCCCAAGAACTGGCACATGACAGCACACGGACGAGAGGCAGCGGAGCTGCAGGAGAGGGGCGACTCTCAGAGTTACTTACGTTGACAGCCCAAGCTGTGCCAGATATATCCCGGCAGACATTTATCACATTTAGGCCCTGATGTTCCCTCCTTACACTCACAAAATCCTCTGTCATTACAGCGATCATGGACTGAACCAAAAGGGTTACAATAACAGTCTGCAGAAACAAGACAACACATACACACTGGATTCAGGTCTACATGTGGAGATAATTCATTCAATACCAACAAAGGGTGCATTTCCAGGGCTAAAGGTAAAGGAAGACTGTCTATTACGGATATCTAGAGTAGTGAATATAATTACTACGTGTCCATTTATTTGTTTGCATGTGTCATTTCAGGAAGAGACGTTTTATGATGCAAAGAGAAAAAGTAAACAGAAAAGACATAAAGGCTGAAGATACCACAGTCTTTGAGGGTAAGTGATTGTAACAGATTCTCTTTGGCAAGGATATTTTTGACAATTTAACGAACATTAGAAAAGCTTTGTATAGTATAGATATATCCATGTGCCATTCGGGTGAAATGTTTTGCTTTATTAAAATAGGCTTATCTGTATTACTCAATATTTTCAGAAGTGTTGGATGTCTTTACAGGGCTATATAAATGCACTTTGCTTATTTCCAAGATAGTCTTCCTTTATAGGTTTGAGCAGTATAATAATTTATGTGAATATCTGCCATTGAATTGATGAGATTATATTTATCAGTGACATTAATAAACCTTTTGCATATTCTGCAATGAAAAGCTTGAGGTGAGCACTAATGTAATGCAAAACCTTTAAGAACGGGCTTTACGCAGCCATTTTAATTTCTCTCACCTCCCAGCGTGCAGATGGAAAATGCAGTGAGGCTCATTCCCCGCTGTATATTTTTCACATGTGTTCAGCTAATTAAAGAATAAGTAGGGTAACACATTTCCTCCCACAACACTTACTGTGTTGTTCATTCACAGCCCTTTTCTTTAATGTGATTACAGTATCTGCGTTCAGCTTTCAGCCAGCTGAACAAAGGCAAGGAGCTTGCAGAGCTCATTTTTGGCACTCCTGTGCTTCACCTTGGTTATTTCGGTTTTTTTTTGTTTGTTTTCAAATGAAGGATTATCTTATTTGTATATAGACCCATGTAGACCCAGAGTAACTTCACTGTTAACTGAGACCACAGACACCTTTTAGAAGCATCTGATCTCTGCTGCTTCCTGATTTGGGGCAACCTGCTGGGAGTCTGGATTTACATGTCTGTGAATCAGTGCTACTTTGATGACTACATTTGGCAATTGTTCCCTAGCATTAGGTTAAACCTCAGTGGTACCATAAATAAAAAAATGGTGTTGAACTGGGAAGTTACATATGAATGTATCTCCAATGAAAAAGCTAACAGGAAAAAAATTACCAGAAAGTCATTTATCATCTGTTGTCTCACTGTTTATTAACTCTAAGTTACAGATGCCACTTTGAACATTTGGGATGCTGAAGAGGAATAGTTACCTTTGGCAAAAGGGTTCCACAATAATAATAGAGTCAATTAGCTAGCAACATTCATTAATGAAGTGGAAAACTGACATGCCAAAAATACTGTGCAGGGCTGAGTATTATAGCAAAGTGAGTGCCATCTGAAAAGCTGAGAATTCTAATGTTAATCAGATATATCAAATGTTTATGTAAACAGGCATAGACTTGAGAGACATTCTGAATGGAGGAAGTAAAATTTGCTTGAAGAGTGTTTATAGAAAACCTTGAAAGACAAAAGCTTGGAATTACGTTAACACCAGGGCCCAATTCTCGTTAAAAATAGCTTTGTTAGGCATGATGAATTTACAGAGATTTAAACAAGTATTTGTAAAGAAATGTATAGCCTATGATATTGGATGTTACATTTTCCAGAGAACAAGACTGAACTAGTGAAACCTTTCCTACTGAACTCTACCACATAAACATGTAGGAAGTTCCAGGCCCATATCTTGCTATTGAAAGGAAAGTAAATAGTAGAAACAAAGCTTTAAGCCAGGCCCTTTTGCAAAATTAGTAGATCCAATCAGAACACTCAACAGACTAATTCTAGCTTCCATCTTTCCCAATTGATACCACAGTAATATAACCTACAGAGGCCCACAGAACATTCAGGGTCATTGCCCAACACAATGTTACAGGCTATGGAACACTTCCCAAGGCCTACAAAATACTTAAGACATTAAAAATCTCAAAGGTCACAATTTCAGTGTGCCACAGGGAGGCAGAGAGTATCTCCAATGCCTTTAGAACAACAGGGCACTAAATAGCACTAAACTAACATTCCCAGATCACCCTAATAAGCAAACCACACACAGGTTCCAGGATGGGGGGAAAAGCCCCTGCAAATGTGAACTGAGGAAGAATTTTCATTTGCTCACTGGGGTTCATTCTGTCGATGTGATGCTTCAAACAAAACACAATGAAAGTAAATAAAAAAGGAGGTGGGGAAATGGGCTGAGGCTTGCTGCTTATCAGTCTGGGCTGACAGTGGCTGCAGGACAACCCCCAGGGTTCTCTTAACCAAGTGTCATTAGGGCTTCTGGTGTTAACTGACCGCAAGGGTGGTTTTGTTAAAAGTGTGACAGCAATCACCAGTTCAGTATTTCTGCTGCGAGGCAAAGGCCATGTTTTATTACTCTGGGTCTACTGGGTGGTTTCCATGCTAACCCTTCTTTTCAGTCTGTGTATTCACTGAAAGTTACTAGTGCTTTATAAAAAAAAAAACCAAAAAAACACAACAAAACAGCTCTTCAAGCTGTTCAATTCTTTTTCACACCAAATGAATAATTTTTAACTTCTGAATACCTTGATTTATTTTGAAACTGCAGTTGCCCATATGAGGTAATTCTGTAGTTAACATACAAATCCACAAATTTTTGATATTTCATTTTTGGAAATAAAATCTGTTTTGCTTCTAGAGAAATTAAGGGCATCAAGAATTTAGATTTAAGCCCACTGTATAATACATTGCATTTGGCTCACTGGTAAAAACATTCTCAGTATTTGAATCCTTTAGTCTTAAAAATGCAACATTTTACATTTTCTCCATTGATTTAGCATCAGCTAAGATTCACAGATTTGTTATCCATGTACTTACCATATGTATTTCTGAAAACTGTGAAGCAGTTTTGATAAATCAGAGCCAAAGCCCTATTAGCTGCCATTAAACTAGCTTATCCAAACATTTGTTACCCTTCTACATACATGGCTGAAGAGGAAAGAATTAGCCTGAAAAAATGACTTTCTTATGGGAATAAGACTTGCACATATCACTGGAAATCTGCTTGTTAAAATGTTCATGCCAACATTGCACTTGTCATTAACTGTGAACTAGAACACGGAACACTGCTTTTAAACTCGGAGAAAAGAGAAATGAGCGTTTCCAATAGAGCAAGACTGTGCTTGACCTAGAAGGGTGGTGAATCCATCAACTCTCTCACAGGTGAAAATACTCCATGTTTTGCCCAGGTCAATCTTAGGAGCCCCAGATCAAGATAGCACTTTAGGAACAAACTCCTCTCTTTTCTGAAAAGTGCTCAGGTGTCTGTTCATTTTACTGACTTTACACAAGAAGTAGGAAAGACCTCTTTAGCTGGCAAGTCAGCTAGGACACATACATTGGGAAACATACATTTTGTATGGTAACTGTGATCCTGAAAACAGTCTTAGTCCAGCAAGAACGTTATTTATTTAAAATTAATTACCTAGTATGTAGTAAACCAAGGTTTGATCCTATAGTTATTTCACATAGTACAATTCTCATGGGAGTCCAAGAGAATTCTGCTTGCATTAAGGTGGAAAGTCAGCAAATGTTTCACATTGCCCTTTTTTTTTCAGACTCTTGCTAAATAAAAGATTGAAAAATTTTATTTCCTCAGTGTCTTGGCAATTTCAAAGTGCACAGTTGTCTTACCGAGACATTTTAAATATATCACTCATGAATTAATTTTAAAATTTACTTATTTTTGGCTTTTTGTTTACTAACTTTCTAGTCTTATGTAGCTGCAGCTGCTCCCTTAGCATTTCAGTGTATATGGGAAAACAACATACTGAATGAGCTGATGAAAAATTCCAAACAGAGCAATTTAGTCGTATTCATTAGGCCTATTTAGGCAGCTGAAATTATACAGCCCTGATGTCATACCAATGATGTCTGTCATCTACATCAAACAAATATGTGGGACAGTAGTTTTTTTTTCCAAGAACATTTGATTGTGTTAATCTCCTCAGCACAGTCATACAAAATCATGACTTGCCTACTAAAGTTCTTATTAACTCTGACTAATTACTGGCAAAGGAGATCATGCATTTCCTGAATGCATTGCCAAGTAAAGTTAAAAGAAGGACACATGAAATACAGTGCATGGATGGATCTGTGTGTTTATCACGAGGTAAAAAATAAATCTGTCAAAGTTACAAACTCAAATAAATGATAGCAAAATAAATAGTTTCTGGCTTGAATCTCAGCAAGGGCTTATAAATGTATTAAAATATAATTTATTCACCTGTAGTCTATTTTGGTTTTACAGTATCTGCTAACTACTCTTTGCTTCCTGGAAGATGGAAAGAAAAAAAAATCACAATGAAATCCAGAACAGGTCCTACTGATGCTTACGTCTATAAGAAACATTATATAATTTTATTCTCCACCTCTCATTGTTATTAGAACAGTGTCTTTAGTGGCTATCTGTTAATTACTGGCCATTGTAGAAGGCTTCCTTTATTCACTATGTTCAGGCTTCACCTAAAGTGTCCTAACTTTGCTGTATACTGTTTGTGGTGACATGAGAACAATGCATATTCTTCTAGAGTGATAAAGATCTTAAATTTTTTCTAATATGCTTTTCTTATTATGTTCTGACATTTTCTCTAATTCTGCAGTTTGAATATTTATAGCAGATGCTTGTTCTAAAGCACAGTTTTCACCTAGGAAAACTGACATAATGTCACACTGATTTGACAAATTTTGTTCCTAACCTCATGGGCATCATTTCAGTTCCTTCTCTAAGTAGAGGTGAGGTAACACTGCATTTACAACTTTGTGTCTGGGAGTAGAATTAGCTGCAATGTGTTTTTGTGAAATTTAGTGAATAAAAGGGGTTAACAGAGATGCCTCCCCATGTCCTCTTGATGCAGCTGGCAACTTTTGTAGGTCTCCAGGCAAGTATTCAAGAGTCTGTATAGTAATTGCAAAAGTCAGCTTGAGAACAGGTATTTAAGACAACCCCTTAATTTTCATGTGCCACCCCAGCGTGGCTCCCTCCTGTGTAAGGACAGCACATCCAGTTTCTCAGGGGCTTCTGGGGAAAGTTGACACATAGCTAGAGAGGTTCATCATCATTTATGGATTCAAAATGCCTCCTTGGGGCTACCAGGGCAATAGGAATGAGGTGAGAAGTCTACACAGATGTTCTGATCCATTGAAAAAGCTCATTGTGGCTTAAGTGGCAAGTAAGCAGCAGTGGTCCCTAGCAGCTGCCAGGAGCTGAAAAGGCACGGAAGAAAAGGCGCAGTTATCCCGGGACTGACCTATGCACACATTTTCATCGTCCAGCTCTGCAGAAGCATTTCTGAAGTAGCCCAGCCTGCATAACTCGCAGTGCTGACCTCTAGTGTTGTGCTTACAGCTCACGCAAATGACCGTATTGAGCAGCTCGATGTAACTGCACCGGTTGGAGTGCCCGAAGCATTCACAGTCTTTCAAGGAAGAACAGAAATGTATACAAAGTGTATACGGCAGCAGAGTAACAGCACATTACATGCTTAGTAAAAATATGAACCATGAGCAGAAGTATGGATGGATGGCACATACATGTTAATCAATGTAACATGGACAGCAGCAGATGTTTATCTGCAATGGAAGTGGAGCTGGTTTCAGGCAGGTTAGCGTGACCCGACAACCACGGCATGACGTCGGAGGTTAGCTGTTGTTGGCAGACCTGATGGAACTGAAGCATTTGCAGTTGTAAACCTTTCAGGGTTACTGGAGGCTCAGTTTCCGCTGAGAGAAATGCACATATTTTCTCACATTTGAGATGAGTATAAATCAAGA
Organism: Pycnonotus jocosus; assembly: GCA_013400435.1. Lineage (NCBI taxonomy): Eukaryota > Metazoa > Chordata > Aves > Passeriformes > Pycnonotidae > Pycnonotus > Pycnonotus jocosus. The sequence goes on along the minus strand of VWYP01026928.1, from coordinate 331,373 downwards.
CCCGGGTAAAACCTCCTCGTATTAACAATGTTAAATTCAGTGGACAAAATTGTCAAACTTAATTATGGTTAAATCCACCACTGTAAGTAAAATAAAAGCTTTTATTTTTCTGACAAAAATGGCGAGTATTCAAAAATGCTATTGAGCTTGGGGTGCTATAACTAGTAGGCACCTTGAGAACCAGAGTGTTTTATTTCAAATAAATAACAAATCTCTAGTTTGACAATTTTGGCCAACGCCTCCTAAAACGATCAACAATGAAGAAAAGGAAGGAAGACAGTAACTGGAGAACTACATCCACTGTACTTTTGAGGTAAGAATTAACTGGTTTTTGTATTCTGAGATGAAAAACAGTTGGGCCAGAAAAGATTATGAAAATTCTGAAATGGGTACTGACTAGAAAGCATGCTTGCTGCAGCCATCTGAAATGAAGTTGGCGTGACAGCCACTTAAAAATCCCCTTCATTATACATGGAATGCTAGTGCCTTTTAGTCTTTAATCACAAGCAATGCTTGGCTTTATGCAGAACAGAGGAGAAATCAGAAATGTATCAATAACATTATAGAAGACAGAGCTCTGCTTTGTGTAGAACACTTGGGTAAGCCTGATCACTCAGCTCTTGGGATTACGAGCCCAGAATGAATGCAGGAAATGTAGTAGGATGATCAGAGAAGTTGAGTCTATTTAAAAAGTGGAGACTTTGGCTTGTTTAGTCTAGGAAACTGATGATGGAAGGTATCACTGGGCTATAAATACATCAAGCAGCTAAGCCTCCTGCCATCCTAATGGACAGTACTGGCACAAGAACAAATGGGTGTTAACTGGCTACTGAGAAATTTCAGCTGGAAATTAGAAGATGGTATCTAGGCATTAGGGCAGTGAGGTTCTTGAACACTTCCCATTTGTGGCAAAACACATTTATGCTTTACTGATGCATACAGTTTATTACAGTCTATCAACTGGTAGAATAAATGACAGTGTTTCCTGCAATAATGGAGCACTAGATGCAGTGGCTTGGAAGGGCTTTGAGGTCTTGAAGTTATCTTGTAATTAGATAAAGCTGTAGCAGAGTGTGTAAAATGTCTCCATATATGACACAGGCCAAGTCCCCTGTGTTGCCTTTCCTCTGGTATGCTCCTGATTATACTGGGGCACCTGATCATCCCCCTGGTTGGTGGAATAGGGCATCACATCCAGTATTTGAGCCTGTCTGTATTTTTGTAAAGAAACAACAGTCTCAGTACATGTTTCTGAGTATGCTCTGCACTCCTGCCACATAGATATTTCTTTGGCTTTTGTCTGATGTACTGGACCGTAAATAGATTGCACCGTAAATAGATTAAAATTTTCTTAGACACTTAGCACAACATATGTTTCAATCTTGAGAGCTGCCTTTCTGCTGCCAGAAAACATTAATCCATTTTACATATATGCATTTAATTAACATATATTTCTTGTTCTCTTCAATGTTATTCTGCTTAACCAGTGTTTTGTGGTTCGTGCTAATCTGATAATCTTGATGCCAGTAGCTGCTGGAGTACAGGAAAACATTTGGTGTATCAGTCTCAGTATGTTACCACTTGACACAATTGAGTAGGGAGGAAAAAAATGGTAATGTTTGTTGTCTTTTGCAGCTGGTCAGTCTGATTCAGCATCTCAGCCAGCCACCCTGCAGCATTTCTCCCCAGGCATATCCACCTTGCTCAAGTGCAAACTGCCTGTGTGGAACAGATGAGCTCTTAAAGTAGAAACTAACACTAGCAAACAGGAGTCATGGAAAATTGGTGTGATCATCTTTAACATTGATTTTTAAAGTAAGAAAGACTGACTAGTGATAATCAATCTGATCTTTCTGAGTCTCGGATGCAGAAGCAAGGCTGTCAGTCTTTCTGTCTGACAAAGGACCTGTCTTCTGCTAGCAACAGAGAATTTGTTTTGGTCAGATAATACTGTATAGGTATGTTGGTCAGACTTGTTGCTAAACATTTTCATACTCCAAGTGAATTTACAGGAAACAATTTGCCTATATACTATAAAGAAAAGCTGAGTATGCTACCTTCTCCTTTGTGTTTTAGGCAGCAGAAATTGAGAATAGTTCACAAACGAATGACTGCACTACTTCTACTCTGAAACTGCAATACGACCGTCAATAATATTACTACTACACATAATTAGCCATAACAACAGCACAAGAAACAAAGCTGCACATTAAGCAATTCACTCTGTAACACAAGGTCTGCTCCAAGTTATGATTTGGAGTGAAGAAAAATCCAATAATTATGAAGCACTTGGATGCACGCACATGCTCCGAAACGTATGCAGAAGGACTGCCCAAGTTCAGAGGAGGGCCATCAATACCAAAGGTAAACAATGAGACCAGTTTTTACACTTGGTTGCATTTCTGTGGGTATTGCTCTTCTGTAACAACTGTGCTGTGTGAAACAAAGTCTTTGTCTCAAAGTTAACTAATGCTAAGGTACAGGAATGCTCTAGGAGTCTTGATCAGACTAGTAAATGCTACATAGTGTAGAAAAAACTACAGTTAACTCAAAACCAGTCCAACACCTGACCACACATTAGCAATGCCAAAAGAAAAAAAACCAGAAACGGAAAGTAACAATTAAATCAATTCTGTGGTAACGCTTGCTTCCCCCCTGCCTCCCCACTGTGTTATTAGTGCATTAATTTTTTTTGCTGTTGGCCTGGTCAGTGAATCATTTTCACATCCCTCTGTGCTTACAAAAATAAACAATATAAAAAGTCCTGCTATGATCCAAATGGAATCACATTCTCTGCTGGCTACCTGAGGTGCTACCCTAAACCATTCAAACATAGCACACAGAATTGCGTTCAGCACCGTGCCAGCTGGGAAACTGTCAGTGCTGCATGGCCCCTCCAGCCTATCCTGTGGGTCACCTTAACCAGCAAGCATTCTGCTTGGTAACCTGTCAGAAGCACAGCTTAGGGTCTTTAGGCACACAGCTCCGGGCACCAGCCTAAAGCACTGTCACGCACTGGCAGAGTCATGCAAACACTGAAGGAGATGGGGGAAAAGTACCAAAATCAGGCTGCACGTGGTTTAGCAACCATTGTGAAATGACATGAGCTTCTTGCAGTGTTAGAAAATGCTGCTTTCAGTTCGGAGTACCACATGTCAGAAAAGACACAGAGAAGTTGAGTAACAGTAAGGAGTGAATGGTTCAGAAAGTAAAATCTCAGAGAAGAGGTAATGACAGCTAGATAGGTTTGATGTGAAGGAAAAAGGGATTGCCATGTTAGATGTGATCATTGTTTTGGCTGGTTCAGGAACTATCAAATCCCTTGCAAACTCAGAGAAGCATTGACCCTCTGAGCCTCCCTGACTATTTTCCAATGCAATAATTTTATTGAAACAATCTTGATTCTGTTGAAGAAGGTATGATAAAATCACCCACTGAAGCAGGCTTATGATGTTCATCATCTGATTGTTTTGTTTCTATAAATTGAACACTTTCCCCCCATTCTAATGCTGTGCACTTACATCTCTGAGATAACACACTATTATTGTGGGGACAAGGTTCAGCTGAAACTTCAGCTACGACCATTAAAACATGAAATGTCATCACATGAAACAATGATAAACACACATGGAAGGGTAACATCATTTCTAAACTGAGACAGGTTGCATGAGATAGCTATCAGTGTCACTTTTTAATTAAAAGCATAAAGCATATTTCAAGAAAAGTGCATTCACAAATCATTAAATTATTTTTTCTTTTTCATTTTCCAGTCACTCCGTGTTCCTCCTCCATACACTAAGGCAAACAAAGGAGATTTCATTGTAACCTTAGAAATTACCTGCTTCATAACAAACAGTATGGCTCATTACCATGATCTCATCAAATGGGTCAAACTAAGTTCAAACATTTCTTAATAACCCTTTTCCTTGTTAATATGTATTTCATGAATAATGAGATATTCACAATAGCTGCAGAAAGACAAAACATCTTCATACATACTCTTTACAGATAAATTGATGAGGAAAAACAATAAAAAGATCTCAAGGTTCAGACTGTGAATGACAGATATGCAAATGAAACAGGTTGCCTGTAAGTCAGAAAGAATATTGGCATCCTTTATTATGTCCATATAATTCCATTATTTTGATAGAACACTGGAACATCAGTTAAAAATGTAATGCCTACACTCTGAATTTGTGCACACTTACAATAAAATGAAGACATAAGGCACACTTACAATGCATTAAAAGACACAACAATGCATTACATTCCATGGCATTTACAGATACTTCTTGAGGACATGGGCAATTGATGTTTTATGGATTGTTTGCCCTCAACTAATCTGCTTATGTTTCCTCTTTTACAATTTTGCATATCACCGAAGAAAACAAGACTCTAGTAAACATCTGCTTTCTAGGCAAGGATCTGAATATTCATATTCATACATTTAACTCCTTTAAAAATAAATGCCATGTCACTTTATTGCCACCAACAACTGTCTAAGAAGCATATTTATTTTTCTTTGTATGGCTTATGTTTATGCGACTTAATGCTTCTGCTGTAGTCGATGGAGATGCCTCACCAGTAAACTAATGGGTACACTGCACAGATATTCCAGATTCATACAGTGCAATGTTTTCACAACACAGAGCACTATGGGATCACTGTATGAATCCTAGAATTCCTACCTCTCTTGTGGTTTGCAACTTGAACAGAAGAAACAGTTGACATAGCTAATTTGGGAGCAACTGGATAGGTAATAAAATGAAGAGCAAATTAGAGAAAGTATCATATAGGAACAAATCAAAATATTAAACATCTTTATTCTCTAACTTTCAAGTTTAACAATGGTTATTTTTTGGTAAGGAAAGGGTAAAATTACAGAATATGAGTTATACACTATCAGTTATTGAATCATTTGAGCTGTAACATCCAAGATCAAGACAGGGAACGTAATTCACATCTACACATTTTGGCAGTTTTGTGTTAGAGGTTATTTGGTGGTTTCTGTGAATCCATAACAAATGACTATGGTACCCAGAGTGGTCTGAAAAGGGTTTTATTGAATTTGAATGCATATTTATTCTGGCCAAACAGTATAAACCTAAACCCCACAATAAAATAATTAGATATAGGCAGATTTCTGCCATCATTCTTTTCATACACTATCCTTAACTAAAATATTTAATCTACACTATATGTTAAACACTGTAACAATATGCTGCAAACACACAAAAGCTGAATAGAAATACCTTGATGTTTTTGTGTTTTGTGCTCCCTACCAAAACATTGAAACTAAATTTACTTAAACTCTTATTTTTGGGCAAGAAACACTGAATAATTCTGTGCTGTTCAAGACGTACTTTGCAATGAAGTTAGGTCTTAGATCACACACAGTATAATTAAGCAATGAAATCCATTAGAAATGCTAAGTATAATTTAATTGGGAATGTTTTGGTTTAAAATTCTTCTGAATAACGTTGGCTAATCCTTACAGAGAGCAGAGGAAAAGAGATCAATCTGTGTGGGTTTGTTTGTTTGTTTAAAAGACATGCAAAAACATGGAAAATACAATGGGAGCTAAATGAAATTGGAATACTAGATATTACTTTATCAGGGATAGTTAGTTTTAAATATGTGTGAATAATCCAAACTAAAGTACATGTCTAATCCCTACAGAGAGCACAGATCAATGAGTATTTTCTGTTTTGTTGGGCACATAGAAACTTGCACATATAACATGGTAGATTTCACATGCACATGCATATGTTTGATTTGGTGATTGTGATCCATAGATTTAATTACAGCCCTTCCAGTGTAATTCCCAACGGATTCCCAATACATCTTGTTTGGTTTAGTGGCCATTTTCTAGATTACCTTTTCATTAATTTTCTTCTCCACCTCTGTGTGTTATAGCACAGAAAGGACACCTTTTGAACATGAAAGCAAGCCACAGGCCAGATTTCTGCAGGGACTTTTGGGGGAGGAAAGGGCAGTAAATAAGAAGAACAGAAGGACATTATAATGAGCAATCACTTTGAAAGGTGAAGTATAGCTGAGTACTTCTTAACTAACAGAATCAAAGTTTTATTGGTCATCTTAAAAAGCAAGTTTGTTTCTTTCAGTGCTAACCATCATGCCACAGTATGTGAGCAGGTTTTTTTGTGTAGCACTCAAATTGTAGAAAACCAGGTGTCTTTCCTGCAGAGAACTTGCTTGTATTGTGGATGGCATGAAAACTGAGAATGCTTCTCAGCTCACTTGGGAAAATGAAGTGGAAAGAAGACGTTAAAAATGCATTTGATGTAGACAATGACAACCTTTGTTCACTTAAAAATCTCAAAACTTACTCAAAATATAGATTGTGCTATGTAAACAAGTCCAAAATTATCTTGGGCTTTCTGTGTATCACATATTTTAGTCTGGATGTCTGCTATTTCCTTATTTGCAGTCATGTGCACAGTTGGAGTGTTGGAAGACTCCCTTTCCAGGTGAGGTTTGTTTTATAGTTATTTTCTCACAGGATAGCATTACTTAGCACCAGAGCAAAATGAGTTGGATTATCATCATTACTCCTTTTGCCACCATGTGGGACTCATTGAGAGCAATTTCAGTACCTTTAGACCACTAGGAATTTTACAGCATCCTACCTTGGTTTGGTTTAGAAACCTCAAGGGAAGAAATATTCGGCCATATCCTATCAAACTTTGGAGGATCTGCATGCATCAGGAAAAATCAGGTTTTGTTATTTACATCTGTGATATTGTTCTAAACAGGCAAGCATATGGACAAAGACAGAGATTACACACAGCTATTACTGGACTAGTCTAAGTTGCACTAGAACAGAACATGACTCCACAGTGAACAAGAAAACAAGCAATTGATGATTCCCAAAACACCAAATGGACATAAAATACTGTGCATAACAATTTCTCTTCTATGGCTTAAAATATCATTTTTCATGATGAGAAGATATCCTAGGCCAATATATATGATTCTACCACCAGGAACAAAACAGGAACATACTGTGTTAAATCTGCACTGCAGAGATAAAATGACAGTATCAGACAAATATGGATTTCTTACCAAAGACACATCTTACTGTAACATCCTGTTTCAGGGACTTTTGAGTGAATTACATATCTATTATCAGAAGAAATATATTTACCAGTAGAGTGGGCCTTTTCTTTCCCTCTCACACTTTTCTGTGTTTCATCTACTTCTTATCACATCTGCTGATACATTTTACAGCTTGATTTTTTTTTGTCATAACACTAAATATCTAAATTTCTTGTAAGTTCTTCAAAATGTTTTACTTGCATGAAGCATTTTGTGTGAGCAATAGAATTAGCTGTGTCTCTTTAGAGCTTTATCTCCTCTGACTAATGTGTTATGGGGCTGGGGAAGTGAGCAGTGACAACACTTAAAAGAATGGTGCTGGGTCTTGGAGCTGAAAGTGAAGGGGATGAGATTGTGGGGAAGGAAAGAAAACTTGTTTCTCCCTTTCCATCTGCCTAGCTTTGAACATTAGATTTGGACCATGTTTTTATCATCTTCTCTGACTACTGCGGTGGTTGTGTCTTGCTTGAAACAAACAGAATTCTTCCTACGGGTCACATCAGCCTTCACTGTGGTGATATTAGTGAGGAGAGAGCTATTCCTTCTCTTTGTGCATCAGGAATCCAGCTGGGCAGTGAGCAGACTGCAGGTGTCATTACCTGGTTGGCATCAAGGGGCTGGGCCTGTATATCTCTGTCTAGATGGTGAATTTCACTGTCACTTCTATCTTAGTGGAAAACCTGTGGGGAAGCTGTGTCAAAAGGACTGGAGCTTCAAACATCTGATATGGAAGGAGGACATCCCAAAGTATCTTCTGACTCATTTGTCAAGGGTGAAAAGAAATTGGCTGGGTAGGGCTGTCTGTCACTAAAGTCCTCCCACACAGAGAACACTTAAAGGAAAGGGTGGGGACCTGCACTGTGCCATTTGCTGTTAGGCAGTCTTCTGCAACTGAATGGGTCAAGTTTAATCTGATGTAATTTAATCACATAATTACATCAGATTCTTGCATTTTTGTGCTTTTTCCTTATCAATCAAGAAAACAGAAGAAAGAAACACTGAGTCAGTTTAGAAAATTCTCAAGCAGTCTATATATAGACTAACATTAACCTGTCTCTACAGGTCAGATCCACCAATTCCCACACATAGGAAGTGCAAATGCTCCAGTCAGAGTGGATGACAGAAAAGTATCTCCAAGCTATACCCAGTGAGGTGCTGTGGTAACCCTCACCCCCTCCACTGACAGACTGCTACCCTGCACCTGACAGACCAGCTTCCTCCTCCTCAGACACTCACTGACAAATTACTTGCACAGTTAATTCGCTGTTAAAATTTTGGTAGATTTAGGAACACTTAGACTTGACCTAAACATTTTAAAGTGACTAGACATTAGGCATAACATAAAAATCAGCAGTTAAAAAGGAAAAGCAATCATTATGGACTATGTTGTCCTGCTGTCCCCTGAACCTTTTTTTTTTTCTTTTAGCCATTGTGCAGCATCAGAGTTGCTGCAGAAAACTGGTCTCATTTCAGACTGGAGCTTCCAATATCCTACTTGTGTTGTTGAGTGTTGTGTGGCACACCTGCTATAAAAATTCACATGTATAGTGGTCTTCAACTGAAAAGGCCTAGGTATTATCAGAGGTAAAATGAATAGTGTCAAATAACATTGCAATGCCTTAGGACTAACCCTCTGGAATTTTGTCATTCCATAAACTGTAGGTCCTATATAGTAAATCAGATACTTTACATAATTGAACTGATATAATCAGTAATATTTAATATATAAATCATCCTGATTATGATATCTCTAAGTAACATCATCTCCAAGTAAAAATCATTCCTTGTTAGGCAGAAAAAAAATCGTATTTACATATTTCTTAGAAATCCTATAAATGCTATAGATCTGTGCTTGTTTTAGCAAAATTACTTAAAATGGAGGTTGTGACTTACTGCAAAATAATTAAAAATTCCCTAACCTTTTAAAGTAGATAACACTGAACTGAGTTTCTTAATGGGCACCCAAAATAATAAAGGGCATATTTACAGTGCCTGGAGATTACCATTGAAGTATTATTACTAGTGATTATTACTTGTTATTCCTGATAATTATAACCATATTAGAAGGGACTTTTGGAGGTCATTTATTTCCACAGTTTTCTCATGGCAGGGTCAACTTCAAAGTTAGATGAGGTTGTTGAGGGTCATATCCAGCTGAGACCAGCTGCTGCTTGGTAATGTGGTAAATGCTCCTGAGACTTAATGCTTCTGTTATGTGCTTTTTTTCAATCTTTGGTAAAGAGGGCATCTATTTCTCATATCCTTTATTCATGGCCTGTATTTCCATCAAGATTACAGGTTTCTTGATAAAGGTCTTTCTTCATATCTTTGGATTTTCTTTTAATGGTGATGACTTTAAATGCTTTATCTGAAAAGGTAGGTGAGATGTCCAAGTCCAAGAATGCTGGCTGTCATTCCCACATGTACATTGGAGCAGATGAGTCATCCCTTAACAGACACTGGGAAGATTCATTTAGCAGCTAGTTATTCTTTCACAGCAACCTGTGAAAATATTTCTAGTCCTTGGTGATTACCACTAAGGGCTTTTTTTATAGACAAGTTGATTAGATAAACCAATCTTTTCCAGAACAGTTCCATGTCAGGAAACTGCATTTTGTAATTAGAGTCATTATTTACCAGAATAACAAATGAGTCTTGGTGTAGGTATTCTATAAGATGTGCTATTTCAGTCCACTGTAAAATATTCCATGACAGTTATTCTGGGCAAACAAGGCTAAGAAATGTGAAAGAGAGTTTCTAAATGGATGTTTCAGTGTTATTATTTAGAAGTGAAGCTACTGTAGGCATCTTTAAGAGTGGAGGTATGCAAGCTGTGTGACTGAGCAGAAAATCAGATATGACATTTCAAATTTGCATTGGATATTTTTTTCATTTTTAGTTACTATTGTTCCAAAGACAATTATATGTAGAAAGTAACTGTTGGAAAAAAATTTTACTTTCATGAAGTAAGGAAAAACTTACTGCATTATATTTATTAGATGTATCCTAATTTCCTTTTTCTCCTCCCAAACTTTTTTTTTTTTAAATTTTCTCCCTGATATACAGTATCAGAATTACTTTCAATATTAAATGAAGAGAATCTGTCTCAAATATTCAGTGGAAGTGCAGTCTGCACCATGGGCTATGTCATGGTTTCAAATTGGGGAAATAAAGGAAATGAATGGGTACTTTCAGCCTAATTCCAGCCACACAGCTGCACATGAAAAAAACCTGTCACGATCTTGGCAGAAATTAATTGGCATTTTGTTGGTTTCTCACTCCAACCAAGTACTGAGCTGGCAGTAAAATTCCAATGTGTTCCCAGTGGGAGGGGCTGTCCCTGCTCAGGGTGAGAGCAGAGGTGATGGAGCACAGGAATTCTCTGCTGCTGCCTGGGCACCTGCAGCCAACAAAGCCTCATCACCTCCTCAAGAGATTCTGCTGGCCCAGCCCACAAACAATGCATCTGCTGGAAATCACCACTCATAAATCTGTAACTCTTAAATAATGCTCACTAGCGGCAGACAGGGAGCACTTGTGTTGGCAACTATCATTATTAATTTGATTTTTAATAACAATAAGGAACCCCAGTGAGTTATGCTGATTAAGATGTTTTCTAACTTTCTTTTCATTTTAAACAAAACAAAACAAATTAAAAATGTATCAGTATAACCTAATGATTCAGCAGAACTTCATGTCTCTAGCCACAGAGTGCTGGCTTTGCCACTGCCTATTTCCAACCATGAGTAGGCAGCAGTAAATGTTCTAAATTAGAGGTGTCTGCTGAGGACAGTGGACTTATGACAGTTTTAGGTGCTAATATTGAACAAAAAGAATCAGGATTTTTAAGAAATAATGCTCACTGAAGTCACTGGCAGATTTAGTAGCTGCTGGAGTAATTTGAGTGTGTTTATATCAGATTGTATTCCACCACTTCTTGCAATCATCGTATCGTTGTTACAGCAATGTTGTTTCTATCCCTTTTGGTCTCTTTGAAGTTATGATAATCTCATAAAATTTGCCTTTTAGCACTTTCATTAAACTGGAAAATCTAAATCACTGAAAGAGAGAAATGCTGATTTTTTTTTTTTACCGACCCTTTATTGTATGAAGTTAAAAAAATTACTTGGCTGATATTAGGCAATCTTTCTTGGAGCAATGGAGGAAGTTTCATACCTGTTCCTTTGAAGAAAAGGAGAATTCTGCATAAATGTGAAGATGTGGTTGTTTTATGGTAGCTCCTCAGCCATAACAGCTTTTATAACTGTTGGAAGAATTTAAATGTAATTAGTCCTTTATGTGTCCACTCATAGAGTAAAAAAGAAAGTGATCTTTTTAGAAGCTTAGAAAGATAATCTGAGGATCCATCTTTGGAAACCTTCAGATATCAGAAAAAAACCCACCACTTATTTGAACAAATTGTTGGCTGATTCTCAAAATAGTGAGGACTGAGGGAATTCTTCAATTTTAAGTATTTCCACTAAAATGTTTGTAGAAGTGCACAGTCAATTCAACTATTTTTGGAATGAAACATTTAGGTACCTTCTCATGAAAAAAGAGAATTAGTTTGTTGGTAGTTTGCAGGGGTTGTGTTCTTATTTTTTATTTGGACTGGATCTGCTTTTTCCTATAAAAATGCTAAAATTAGTTGATTGCCTGGAATTACTGTAAAGTAATTCACAACTGATGAAAAGTAGATCAAGACCTTTTTTAAACATCACTATGCTGGTTTGGAAACCTTATTCTTTGCTTTAGTCTGTGAAATAAACTGACTACATGTCTTAAGGAACAGAAAGAAAAAGATAAGAGAGGAACACAGAAATGCCTTTTCCCTGGCAATTTCTCCCCAAGCTTTATTGATAATTAGGTTTTAAAATATCTTTTTGGATCATGTCTGCTCTCTATAAACTTCCTTGAATAACTGAGCTCAACTTGCATATTGCAAGTGCCATGTGTTTTGCATGGGTGCCATGGTACATGTTGGAATGTTGATATCTTGTTTTCTAGAGTATCCTATCACTTGATTACTTATTAATGGTTAAAAGAAAGATAACTAAGAACTGAGTAGTTTTCTGTATATTACAGCAAATCAAAAAGCATTGAAAACACTCCTTGATTGATAGAGTGATTTAAACTCAAGATAATTATGGAAAACTGGAAAGAGGAATGTCTAAGCTGTCAGTGCCTGTGTCTGTGAGACTGCTGAGCACAGCTCTTCTTATCTGTTAAAATTGGTGGATCTGGCAAAACCAAAAATGTAACAAAGGCTCCCCCAAATCCCATCCCAGTGACCTCTCAGTGCTCCCTGGGGCTGCACTGGTGCTTTCTGCCCCTGCCCTCAAAATCACTGCAAAAGAGGCATTTTCTGCTCTGCTGGGCTCAGTTCTGCTTCCTCACCTTCTGGGGTGACACCCTAGCTGCAGCAGGGAACTGGCTTTGTTGTGATTCCTACCAGGTAAAACTACTCATCATGGAATTATTTGGAATGTAAATTTCTCTCAGATCTAGTATTCAAATGAGCACATCATACCACAGAGGCTGTTTGTATCTTCTTTTCAGCTCAGTAATGTTTTAATATAGTGGAAAATCTAATTTCTAAAGTAAAAGATTCCAAGAGCTTCAAAGCTTTAAAGGAGGGAAAACAAATACTGGCTTGATGTTATAATCAGTTATCTAGATAAGGTGATTGCCTTAGCCTGCAAGCCATTATTTATTAGAAGGTCAGATTTGGATAGAATTAAATTGAAAGAGAACATTTTGCTTCTATGTTTAAAATAATAGATACAGACTGAAGACAATATTGGAATGTTTTAAGAAGAGAAATATCTTAATGGTCTCTCAACAGCACAGCTTTCTGTAAAACTTGACCTCAAATAATAATAGAGAAGTAATGTGCAACCTAGTTATGCATGTTTATGCCCTGCTGATATGTGTTGGGTTCAGACTCTAGTCCAGAGCCTGGCATGGTAATGGCTTTGATCACACAACTGAAGATTTAATGAGAGAACTTCTTGGTTACTGCAAGAGGGCAAAAACAGGTCCAAAATACTTTGTGTTATTATTAAAAAAACCAAAGAAAATCCTCTAATATTTACTCTCACCACCTTTTAAGATATATATGTTTGCCACATTAAAATTTCATGACAAATGTGAAAAACAAATAAAGCTACACTCATCCAGACACTATTTTAGCTCCAGAAAAATACCTACAAGATTTTTCAAGGTTAAGAAAACAATAAAATAAGAAAATGCCCATTCACTTTTTTTTTTTTAACTTCTGCATCTTGCATTCATTACCATAAAAAAGAATTCACTTAATTTAAAATTGACTATAAGGAAGAACAAAAACATAGAGAACAAAGCAGAAAATACCGTTTGATTATTGTGATTGCATCTTGCACTTGGGTGCATGGTCTGTCTCTAAACTCTGACTCATCTGCCAACAGCAGGCTTTAAGGTGATAATCACCCACACAGAGCTATTTGCACATCATGCCGATCCTATCCTCTATCTAATTATACCCTTTATAACAAACTGTTTAGCATAATTAGTGGAGTTATGCTTTACAGGAAAAAAGATAGAAGCAATAGTTTAGAAGACTCAACTTTTTGAAGGCATACATGTACAGATTAGTAATGTTGGTATTTGGTCACAATAATGAACATTATGGTCTATGTAAATTCGTACAATCATTATTTTAGCAAGTAAAATAATGCAGTTTTCAGAATATTTACATACTCTATGTAAGCATTGCTTAAAATTATGGAATGGTTTTGGGACTCATTAATTGCTAACACTTTCACCAGTATTTTTTCAGACATGGCTGAAAAATGCTGAAAGGGCCACCATTGTAATCAAGAATGCTGGAAATTATCAGAGAACCTATTATTCAACTGATAGACAACAGCAGGTACAAATGACCTTAATGGGAAAGCTCTGTTTTGTTTTTTTTTTGTTTGGTTTTTTTTTGTTGTTGTTTGTTTTTGTTTTGTTTTTGTTAAATTTTGTTTTCTTCTAGATGATCAGAAAGGATGTTTACTAATGACCACTCTTTTTTTGTGTTCAAATTTTAGTGATAAGCTGCTTTAATACAAAATCCTTTGAGGTAAAAAAAGGAAAATAGAGAATAATACATATATGTGCACACAGGTAAATATATTTTATTTTTCTTTACTGGCTTTCACTGTCATCTTAAAAAAGTGTTAAATGAACGTTGCTTGAGGTGGCATCTTTTTTGCATGCTGGAAGTTTAGTGTTTCTAATAATCCCCCTGCCCCAACCCCATCCTCCTTATAAACTAGAAAGAGCTGGGAGCACACAAAAGCCAATACCCCCCTGTAGGTGTCTGCTGCCAGGCAAAATGAAACCCAAACTGTATCTCTCAAGAGTAACTTCCTGTCCCCAGATGGGAAAAAAACTCTGCTGATATGAAAACAAACACTGTGTTAGCACAGACAAAACAAAAATCATGTAGAATCAATTAAAGCAGCCACAACTAATTAATCTTGTTTGGTTTTGTGTGTTGATTTCTGTTAAATTCTCTTTGAGAACAGATTAAATTTATGGATTCTATCCTTGTTTATCAAAAATTCTGCTATTCCTATGTTATAGGAAAGGTATTCAGAACATTAAGCAGGTAGAGTTATTTCCCCCCTGAGCTATTTAAGAAAAAACACATGGAAAAAACAAGCAGAGTGTCAGTATTTACTTGTGCTCATGAAGAGATGCTCATACTTTACCCTTTTCATGTAGGTAAAGAAGTATGTTGAATTCTACCACATTTTATCCCAAGACATTTACAGCAGACTAAAGATAAAACAGATTTGCAGAAACTCTTGTATTTCCTACAGAACGCTAAACAGAATTTTCTCCATTTGTAATAAATAAACTGTGCTAATCACCCCCGTGTAAAATACAAAGAGGTCAACAATGCATCCTTTCAGCTCACCATTGTTCAAAAGGTATTTGAGTTTCCCTATTAAGTTTTCAAAGGCCAACATCTGCTGATGCTCAGAAATGGTAGATGTGGTGACGAAGGCTGTATGGAGTGTGGAGTGAAAACACAACCATATAGACCATGCAACACAGTACTAAGGAACCACAGCACAATCAAACTCCAAAGAGCTATTTCCCATTCATCCCATTTCTGTTATTAATTGCAGGAATATTTCTGAAAACGGTGACATAAACTTATTCTCTTTCATTTAGTTGAATTTTTTTTTTTTTGGTAATGAAACATATGTAAAACACAAAGTTTTGAAAATAGCACATCACTATGAATCTGCAGACGTACAAATACCAGAGGAGACACGAGAGCAGGCAAATGACATTATTAAGATTGAAGGCTTTCATTTGCACATTATTGTCATTGATGCTGTTTTGCTATTTAAAGCAGAAAACAGATGCTGTGGCATTCAGCTGCTAACACTGCTCACACTTGCAAGGGAGATAGTTTTGATGGCATTTAACTTGGCTGTCTAGAGCTTAACAAATCAGTGCTATTCATGAGCTTAAGTAAACTGAGTTGATTATAAATTGATAGTCCTGACCCTGCATCATAAGACATGAGACAGTTTTACCCAAATTATTAAAAACTTTTCACTTGGATATCGGGTATGGCAAATTGCATTTAATAACTGTGGTATTTTATAACTGATTGTCCTGTATTATGCAAGTTGTGCCCAAAGTATCTGCAAAGCTGAGGCTGTGGGGAATATTCTTACCTTGAGCCACAGCAGGATCCCATTTTTCCCTCCCTCGTTTACTGGCAATTAACTAATGTGCCATGATGGTGTGCACTCCTCAGCTGCAGAACTCAGCCCAGTCTCACAGCTCAGCTGCTGTGCACGTGCTCTCTTCACGTGGTTTGTTTAAGTAATCACCTATTTCACTGATAGAGTAGCTCTTTACAAAATGGTGTGATGGTTTTGGTATAGTTCAAGAGTAGCATTTTGGTCCTTTAATTGCATACAGGAAAGCATTTTTCTGTGAAGGCACACAATTCTGTTTATTTTGTGGAGTAAAGCCCAGTTCAAAGCCTGCTAGAGTTAATGCAGATTCCAGCAGATATGCTGCATTTGCTAATCTACTTCATAGAAATGAAAGCTGTTCCATTTATAAACTTTTCCATTTGCTCTTTGAATTTACACATGCATATACATACATGAAAATTTTTGGTCCTATACTTCTGTTACTAGCAAATGCTTTTCTTCAAAATGCTCACCAAATATTTTCTCTGCAACAGTGTCTTAATTCTTGTGTCACACTCAGTTTTATAGGGCTCATCTGCTGATGAGAATCGATCAGAAAATCAGGGGCTGAATGCAGATGTAAGGAGTGACATTGTCTCTGACCACGTAAGCACAGTTACAGGTTAATGCCAGAGAGGAAGGCCAATATACAGCCCCTGCAGGGAAACACTATCTACACCAGAAAGGGATGTTGGGAAATCAGATCCATGAAGCTGAATGACAATGCAAAACAATACTGGTTTTATTACTTACTACCAATACTGGAAATACTGGGTATACCTGCAGAGAAAGAAAACACAAAGAAGTGTAGTTAGCTGTTTGCTGTAGGTTGGCTCAGCTATTACATCTAAGATTCTGAAAACATTTTCAGAATACTTTATCAATACATAGTTAAACTCCAGCATCTGCCATTACATGCCCAGTCCTTTATAAATGTGGAGCCTTTTGGATTTTTCAGTATGGGGCTACAGGGACCACTAAAATGCATTGACAGATGGGAACTATACCAGCTCTCTGAACTTCATGAATTTGTTCAGAACAGTTTTGTATTTCAACTAACCAGCCATTATGTTTAATGCTCTAGATAAAAACATCAGTCATGCATGTATTATGCAGATCTAGGAGAGTAATTTAACCAAGGGATAGATGCATTGCTAACTGCTTTGGCCAGCTGCTTAAATCAGTTGGTACCTTCTGTTGCATTAATTGTATATAGCTATTTCCCCCTCTTTTACCTGACAGTTATCTAAATTAAGCTATGTAAAAGAAATGTAATTGAGTGCAACAATCTACTGCAGTAGGTTGGCCATATTGATTAAGCCTCTCATTGATTTATTCTTTTTCCTGTGTTCATTTCAATTCCTAAACCGAATGAATGCAAGGAAACCATTCCAGAGGCAGGTGAGATTCACCATAAGAGGTAGAGCTGTTAAGGAGTTAAACCCTTTTACTGGGTAAGCAGTGTGGGCTTTCATGTTGTATAATGCAATCCCAAGAAGTAGCTGCTTGTCAGGTCTGCCCTGAAACCTAGGCTTTGTGTGTAGCACAAACCCATGGATATGAAAGCTTTCCTGAAATGCCATTTTCTTAAGATTAAATGCCATTGTTAATGGTACTGTGCCTCATCACTTGGGTTAGTCAGAAACTGCAGATCAGTATTGAAATCCTGGATATTTGCATCCTCTTCCTTAAATACAGTTTTTCATTTTAAAGTTTTATTGACTTTTGTGGCATGCATTTTGTTGCAGAAATCTCTCTCTTTCTCCATTAAACATCTGCTACACTCGTTTCGACATCTATCTTGAAGTTCTCCCTTACTCAGAGATGGCATGGACCTCACTCTGCAATTAAGGGAAGGAATGTCTTGAGAATAAATGATCTTCAATGTAAGCAAGGTTGCAGAGTCAAGCTGGGAACAATCCCAACTTGTGGCATGGCTATGACAACGCTGAAGTAACTGAATTTGCAGAATGGGGACCAAACCCAGATTTTTTATGTTTCACCACATCAGTCCTGGGGCACGTGTCAGAATTGCAGCTCTTGGGTTTCACATCCTATGGCAGCTGTGGCCTGGCAGAGCACCACAGACAGCACCTGCTGCTCACCCAGCCCCATACTCAGATGCTGTTTGCAAACTTAATTATTTCTGCTTCTGCTTCGATTAACGTGCATTTTCCAAAATTTTAGCACTGTGAGGTACCAAAAGCTAAATGCAAGTATCATCATAATAGAACAATGTGGTCATAGTGCTCACAGTAACAAAAAGTGCTTTTTTTCCTTAGGATAATTAAAGAGAACATCTATCCCCTCATTTTAAATGTCAAAAAGACAATCAATTTTCAAATATTTTTCCCTGAAGTTTCAACAGAAGCTTGTTTAAATTTTTGCAAGTCATTGTAGCTGGTTTAAATTAGCAGGATTAGGCTTCCTTTAGACACTCATGGAGCCTACACAAATATTAAATAAAAGACAAAAACTGTGTTCTCACACTCACACTTGCACTGTGAAATGGTATTTGTATTTCCTCAGGGTGTACTCCCCCGCCTCAAACCCCTCTGTCTCCTACACACACACACAAATATCCTTTCCTTTCTCTCCTCAACAGATTGTAGCAAAGGAAGAGGTTTTCCTGCAAGTCTGCTCACCTCATATTATCGTTCTTCAAAATTTTCAATGAATTCACAGTGATAAATGCTTCCTGGGCAGAGAATAATGAACACAAGGTGCCTGCTAGCCTGGGGGCTCAGTATTACCCTTGTAAAGATATCTTCAGGTTCTGTTTCAGAAGCTGTTTTGCTATTTCTGTACAGAGTTTCTTCGTTGGTGTGGTTTTCTATAACCAGACTGGTTTTTGTACTACCAGGTATCCCCGTGTGAGGTGCCTGGCCTTGATAGTGCTCTGCTTTATGCCCTTCTTACTGAAGAGAGTGAGAATGACACTTGTGAGTTTGTCTGGAAAGGAGCTGCTTATGTAGGGCCATGATGCAGGATCTATTAACACTCTGTAAAAACCGCACATATGATGGGGAAATTATTCTTAGAAGGAGTGTTTGTGTGAGATCTGGAGTTACATATTGAGGCTAGCTCTTGAATTCAGCTGAGCTGTATTTGGTGCAAGTCCTTAGGTAACGAGGCACAGGAGGTGTGATTCTGCTCTCCCTCTCCCTCAGTGTGGAGGCAGGTGAGGGCCTGAGCGCACCTGTGCAACCTCTGCTGGGGACAACACCAGGCTGCGGGGTCACCCCACCACTGCTGGGAATAACACCAGACTGAGGGGTCCCCCCACCACTGCTGGGGATAACAACAGGCTGAGGGGTCACTCCACCCCTGCTGGGAATAACAACAGGCTGAGGGGTCACCCCACCACTGCTGGGAATAACAACAGGCTGAGGGGTCACTCCACCACTGCTGGGGACAACACCAGGGTGAGGGGTCACCCCACCATTGCTGGGGACAACACCAGACTGAGGGGTCACCTCATCATTGCTGGGGACACCAGGCTGAGGGGTCACCCCACCACTGCTGGGGACAACACCAGGCTGAGGGGTCACCCCACCACTGCTGGGAATAACACCAGGCTGAGGGGTCACCCCAGCACTGCTGGCCCTTGGCTTGAACCTGGTCTGTTCCATGGCATGGATCATTTCCAGTCAGCCTTGTACTGAAATCTCAGAGTACTCTGCAGCAGTGAAGTGATGGGAACAGGTTAGAGAGATGAAGGATCAGGCCTATTACCTCCTTTGATGGACAGTTCTATTGAGCAAGGTACAAAAACAAATTGAATTTACATCTATTCAGTTGTTAAACCAAAGCAGTGTTCAGCCTAAATTTATCTACCAGCTGAAATCACTGGGATGGTTATTAATGGTAATAGATTTATGGTGAGGGGAGACATCAAGTAAAGCGTGCAAAAAAGTTCAGAGGTTGGTACTGCCCCTGAGATGGCAAACATTGCAGGAGAGAGTCACTAATACTATTTATTATTTTTGACTTGACTTGAGGGTGATGGTTTGGTACATTACATGTTCACTGTTAAGTGCATCTAAATTTATATGCATTACTTGAGAGGAAAAAAATCTGGTGTTTTCCTTTCATGCGATCTTCTGCATCTGCCCTGTAATTTTCTCATTTCCCCTGCTTCCAGAAATGGGTTGTTTTAGCTCTTAGCTACCATGGAGCTGGCTATTGAGATGAAGAAGAAAGCAAATCAGGCAGTGGCAAAGGAGGCAAGTTTTTGATTTTGTCTCTAGTTTGTGTCAGTGTGAAATCCTTAACACAAAGGAAATGGATCAAGCTTTTGGTGAGAAGGACCACACTGCTGCTTCCAGTCTCAGGGCAGGTCATACCCTGCAGACCCTCTCAGCACCTGCACTGTCAATGCCTGCAGGTGCTTCTGGCAGGACTCTTAAACAGGAACGAAATACAGAGCTTTTCATAGCAGATTCAGAGCAGGATGTTAATGCCTCATCTGATCTTTTGCTAGAATATCTGTCCTGCAGCATGACAGCACTCCCTGCAGTGAGGCTTTCTTCCCTTTGCAGCTCTTACATTGAGGCATGATTGCAATATCATATGCTCAGCATCAATTTCAGAAACTTCTGAATTCTCTAGCAATTTAAAGCCCAGAAAAGCTCAGTGATACTGGTGTCTTGTAATCCCTCACAGGGAATGATCATTATGATCATAGGAGTAAACTTTTCATGTATTGTTAAGCCTGTATTCTGACAAAGGATTACCCACAGTGAAAGAAAATTCTTTGGAAATTTCATCTGTTTCATTGCAAGAGCCCCAGAACTCCTGCTACTGTTAATTTTGCAGCTGTTTCTCTGTAAAGATTGAATTCATAGAAAAGGAACTGCTTTGATGAAGTTTGTTATCCCTCACGTCTGCTTTCCCAAGCGATAGCACCAGAAATAAATGGGACAGAGAAAATAGTTTTTGTTTTATTGGGTAACATCTTTTAAAATTTGGACTTTTTCGTGTAATGTTTTAGTGAGTCCAAACCAGTATTGAAAACTCTCTCTAGGAAACATCCAGTGAGATCAAAGGATTTTTTTCAAGTAATCATAACTTATCGATAGAGTATTAGAAACTTTGAAAAGCCTGAAACTCAGACCATTTTTGGCACTTTGAATATCTTGAAACAGACCCTTTGCCTCCCCATGCTGCTGCTGCTTAAGGACCAGAAGTCTCTTTCATTTCACCTCTTCACTGTATATGGCAAACCCAGAGTTGTTTGAAACCAGTGATGTATGGAAACAATTCATTTCCCAGCAGCAGATGTCACCATAGCCAGCACAACCAGCTCAGCAGGGTCATGCAAGGGGGTAGAGTGCTGAAGGATAATTTTTCAAGCCCTATTTTAAAAAAATACAGCACGTTCTTTATAGTGCATTGTTTTTAGGTATGTACCTGCAATGTTTCGCTGGCTATTGCACTGGATTCCCAGATGAAGGAAAATGTGTTTATCACTCGCAGATTTTCGCAATTTTTCCTGGCACTCCTGTTTACCTGAATGCCCTTGAGACACTGCAGTTTTACCCTCACAGTACATTTCCCAGCCTTTTGTGTGACATATTCCTGTGGCTTTATACCTTCTGTAAGCTTCTTAGGCTAAGATTAATATGTAATATGAAACAGGAGCAATATGAAGCTTTGCTGTTTTGTAACATTGACTGATGTCTTCCTTTTTCTCTTTGAATACATGGTCAAAAGCATCAAGGAGCAGTATTTTAGAACTTCAACCTAAGTGTCCCATTCCTTCAAATTGAGTCACGAAGAAGGCACTGGAAAACTTCCAGTTCCTTGGGAGAATGGGCCCTTAAAAAATGGGACACTGTCTAGTTTATGAGTGTGCTTTGAGTGGAAAGCAGGATGTGTGATCCTTGCAGTTAGAGGGATCCTTGTTACTTGGATTCCTGACTAGAAAGCACAACTTCTTGGACAACTTCATTTATGCTGGTCCTTCAAGATGGCTTTGTGTCAGCAAATATTTATGGGGAAATCTGAACATCAATGAAGGTGAGACCAGTGCAGTTCTGGAGGTGCCATAAGTTTTGCCAAAAACTATTTCTGTGGCAGCTGTGCTGCAGGGATGCCTTGTAAGTCTTTTCCCTTTCAGGGAGGCTTAAGGCTGTGCTGCTGAGACAGAGGCTGCACCATGGGAGGGTGACCCACTGCAGGAGAAATTCAGTAAACTGAGACTGTCTGCCTGACTCTTGACTGAAAAGAACCACCAGTGATGCCCAAGCCCTGGTCAGGCCTTTGTTTCATGTTGAACTGTGAATTGGGAAAGTGATGTAACAGCTGGGAGGGGGTTTTGCTGAGTGTTGGGCACTTTTGATACAGATTATTGGTGGTGAAGGGACTGACACAAAGTGAGCAGGCTTTTGATCCATGGCAGCTCAGTGCAGTCTGAGACAGCTCTGTCTGATGGAGTAAAGAGCAAAAGTGCCAAAAATGATCGAAACAACGGGAAGAAGAAAAGGGCTGGTGCTGTCAGACACACACAGCTGCAGAGGAGAAAAGCTATCCTGTAATACCAAGTAGAGAGAAATTCAATAAGTTCACTTTGTGTGTCAAAACATATTGCAGAAAAAACTATCTACAGAATGTGGCAGCACAAGGGAATGAATGTAATCACCAAATAGTCAATAAGATAGAGTGGAAATATAAAATAAATGCTGTGTGGAGACAAATGGAGAAATATTGTTAGTGCCAGTAAACAACAGAGTACTTGCTGTCTTTCACAGGTAAAGCATGGAAAAATGTTTTGCATTCTCCTGAAAAACTCAGGATGACTGCAAATGATAAAGAAATGAATGGATAAAGAAAACTTCTTTGTATCAAGGTTTCTGCTATGACTACAGAATAATCTGGAATGGTCTTCTGTTTCACGAGCTGTAGCTTGAAAAGGCATGATGAAGTCTTATTGTTCACAAAGAATGGCAGAAACAGAGCAATGGAAATAACAGAGGTTCCAGCTGGGAAAGATTTGGAAACAGACATTAAGCTCCTTGTTGAATCTGAACAAATTTCACAAATTCAGAGAATCTCAAGAAAAACTATCTTTTTATTTTGTGAAAAGAAGAAAAAAAAAATCCAGAGTGTTTCATTTATACAACTATTTTTAACTGTATCTTATTTAAGCATATTCACGTAAACTTCAAATAGATCTAAATTTTAAAATA
Organism: Pycnonotus jocosus; assembly: GCA_013400435.1. Taxonomy (NCBI): domain Eukaryota; kingdom Metazoa; phylum Chordata; class Aves; order Passeriformes; family Pycnonotidae; genus Pycnonotus; species Pycnonotus jocosus. The sequence continues at coordinate 308,314 of VWYP01026928.1, read as the reverse complement.
ATTTGGTCTTAGATGAAAAAGATGGTCTTTGAAAATTGTAGGAAGGACAAGTATCAAAGGGACACTGTATTACTGGATTATACAAAGTGGCCCCAGAGAACTGAAGAAATATATGAACGAAAATTATTTCTATCTAAATGTTCCAGGAACTGTTTCAGAATCCACACCTGACTAGGGAGACAACAACACCAGGGCTGCATTGCTGACCACATGATAGAGATGCTGACATAAAGGCAACAAGGTAGGTGAAATTCCACTGGCTGTGCAGAGTTTACACAATAAAGCATAACTTCATATGCTCCAACACATGCAGCCTAAATCAGGAAGTGACACAAGAAATGAAGATTTACAGACCATAAATAATTGCTGCTTGTAGCAAGGAATCAGACAAGCCACAAGAAGAGAAGCTGGTTTAGTTCTGAAGCAGTGCATAGGACACAACTCAAGAAGCAGTTATCAGAGAACCACTTCTGGACTGAAACTCAACATCCTTGTTGAGGAGGAAAAAGATTAAAAAAAAATCCATTGCAGTAATATTTAACTTTGTGAGAGCGAGGAAATGAAAAGGAGGAAGTTAGATAAAAGAAAAGTGAAAAGAACATCTAAAAAGATATGCATGGAAGCGGCTGGAGACAAGTGTATGAGAGGCTCAGAATAATCATATATAACTCATCTCTTTTTTTTTAACTTATAAAAATTAACTTTCTTATAAGAAAAAAAAAAATCCAAACCCCAATGGCACATTGAAAACAACAGAATGTAGATGATTTTGGAAAGATACCCTTCAGAAGTGTAAGTCTTCTCGATGGAGAAAGATATGGGGAAAAAAGCAAAAAAATCTGCCAATTTAAATATAAACCACAGTATTTTGAGAATCAACTTCCTATGGACACAACAGTTGGTAACTCTTTTTTGTTAAAACAATCATACCAGAGCCAGGAGGCTTAGAGAGATATCTGGGAAGGTAGGCATTTGAGGTATTATTAACACTATGACTAATTAATAATTAATTTAACATTGAATCTAAAGTAGTTGTTTTTACTGATGTTCACAATAAGGAAAGAGGGATTCTCACATGCTGAGGAATTTTCTCGAAGTCTGTTAGCATCTGGAGTAAATGGTATTGAATAAGAATTGCCATGAGGAAATGTTGCCCCAAGAAGTATTTTAAAGGAACTCAAATATGATGTTTCTGAACTAACTATTGTAGCATATAACCTGTCATTTAAGTCAGCCTTGAGGCCAGAAGAAATGTTTTAACTGTGGTAGAGTCTTAAGAAAGGACTCAAGGACTGATCCAGAGAGTAAAAAAATAACAAAGAGGTACATTTTTATGATATCGTAAAAGATAACATAAAAATGTCATGTCTAGAATATCATGTGTAGTTTTAGCCTCACCAAATAAAAAAAATGACATCATAGAACCAGAAGAGAGCAAGAAAGCACCAGAGATGTGGTATGGTTTTAGGCTAAGATGAAAGAGATCAGGATTTGTCATTTAAAAAAAGAGTGAAGGAGTCAATAAGGTCAAGCCTGTGTAATGATAAATGGTGTAACAGATGTAAACAGAGGTGCATTATTTTTTCCTTCCTTATCTAAGGAGGTACTGGCTTAACCACAGAAAAACATTTAAGGCAAGCAAAAGAAAATACCTTTCACTCATTGTCTCACTAAAATTTGAAATGTATTGCCATAAAGTATCTCTGAGGTCAAACTTATGGCAGCTGGGTGTCTCTCTCTGTTCAGCAGGAAGCAGCCCCTGCAGTCCAGCTCAGAAAGCCAGTTTATTTCATGAGAAGGTCAAGAAGAAATCCTTCATGCTTCTTCCTGTTTGCCATAAATTCCTGCTGCCAATCACTGAAGTCAGGATTTGAGGGTAAGCAGAGTATTTGTCAGCTCAAACAAGCTTACGTTTTCATGATGCTATCATCATCATCATCATCATCATCATCGTCATCATCATCATCCCCAGAAATGACTGGCTATTATTTACAAAACGTTTTGGTTTTGATGAAACTGTGTATTTGCTGAAATTCACGGATGTTGTTTTAACATGAAGTTGATTTAACAAGCCTCAGACACTCTTTCAGGAGGTGCTAATTCCACTGCTCCGTCTGGTGTGTGTTCAGCTGACTGCGAATGAGGTAAATGACACAGCAAGCTGAATTTAGCTAAAATCAACCTGGTAAATCTCGCCATATTTCCCAAACATAGCTTTAAAGTATTAATTCTGTGAGCCACACTCACTTTTTATAACAGGCAAAAGAAAGTGAATACTCTTACACAATATTTCTCCCTGCTTTTTGGAAGTTCATTTTTTTTCTGCTCAGTAAGAATTTTATCATAATTTCATGCCCCCACACTTCATGGTTTGTTACTTGGTCTATTACTCTCACATTTTACTTGATAAGGTCCTGCTTCCTATGATCTTCATTTCTGAGTTTTGATTCTTCACAGCTGCTGCTTTGAAGTCTTAGATAACATTCTAGGCATTGCACAGTGCTCCTGGTTTTAAACTTTTCATTCAGCTGCATATATAGCTCTGTTTTTCTCAAATAACTTTTTCAATAAACTGTTACATCTAGTATTTTAAAATGAATGTTTTGCTTTTAATCAAGGCAAAACTGTGGACTCTTTTCTTAAAAGAAGCTAGTAAACCTTCTGCCAAAAGGTTTATCCTCATTCTCAGTCCTTCAAAGGAATTTAAGTCTGTTACTCAGTTCAGGAGGATTCTGAATCATTTTGTATTTCATATATGCACGAAAGGGAGAACTGATGGTCAGACTTGTCTTTGTGCCCTCTCTTTCACCATCACATTTTATTTTGACCCAATCCTGTCCAGGGCCAGGAAACAGAGCTGTCAGTAACTTCTTCCTTTGGATAATATGGAAGTGTGCTGGAATAGTACACTTAGTGTGTTGTGGGGTGGCTGTTAGCTGGAAACAGGCAGATGGAAAAGCTCAGGTTTTGCCCTCATTTTCTCTCTTCAACACTTGATCTACCAGAGAGCAGCTGAATCTGGATTGCAGGTCAGCATCAGAGAAATGTTTCCCAACATTTAGATCTTCAGCTAGTAATATGGAAAATTTGGCCTGAGGGTTTTTTGAGCCCCCTTTTTTTAAACGGACAAAAAATGAGCAAGGATCTCCCAGGTTGAGCTGCTCAGTCCCAATCTCCAGACAATCTCCAGACAATAAGGATGTATGAATGGAGAGCTGAGGGCACTGTGGCTGGAGCAGTACTGCAGTTATTCCCACTGTTTGCACTCATCTCTGTGTGTGTTATTTATGTGAAGATTCCTAATTTTTTCATTCCTTAGCCCTTTCTATGCAGTGTCCAGGGATGTGCCTATGGATATAAACATGGGGTTCTCCTGGAAATTATTTACAACCATGTGAGAGCACAGATGATGTATAATTACAATTAGCACTTACAAATGGACACCTTGTCCAGTTATACACTCCGAGTCAGAAAGAAATGACAAACCTTGCCAACATTAATCTTCCTTTAGAGCCATGATATGGGGCAGAATTGTAATAATGAAATACCCTTATTATATAAAACTACTTACAGATATTAGCAGTGCCCTTAGGTATAGGCAGATAAGAACCAGGGCTCCATGGTCGGCCCTGATAATTCTTCTTGCATTTTCCACAGTCTGGGCCCGTTGTGTTATGCTCACATTCACAAAGTAGTCTTTTGTTTTCTTCTTTACAGCCAGTAGCATGAAGGTTGCACTTACACCTAATTTTAAAAGGCAAAAATAAAACAAAGTGGGATATTATTTAGAGGTGAGTTTAAGCTCAAGTTTTAGAAAAGCACGTCCTATGGCAATGACTTGAATTCTGTGTTTTGCCTGTAGTATTGTTCTACCATGAAAGCATGACATCACAAGACATCACTGCCAAGAGCAAGCAGCAGCATCTTCAGCTCACAGAGGTCTAAAAGCAGAAATGTCACCAAGACTCCAAGATGCTCAATCTTTTCTTGTTTTCACTAATGCAGCTCCACTGAGAACAACTAAATGAGTCACAATTTTTGCTACAGACAGGTCTATAATCTTGCAAAAATTCAAGAGTTACTATTCAAGGATAAACCAAGTCCTCTGTTTATGTCCAGCATCTGACTCAAATTAAGGTCCAAATCAGGCCCTGGGAGCCTGAGAAAATAAACTTCATTTAAATATCCTCTGCAATGCCACACTTCAATAGAAGGAAAGCTCACTATAATGGTGTCTTGCCATTCTTGTTTAGCAAGTACTGTCTTGTTCAGAAAGGAAATTTCGTGCTTTAATTTAACATAGCTGTAGCAGCTGAAGGTCAGACAAAATATTTTGGTAGGCACACAGTTTTACTTGGGGAAGAAACCTAATCAAGCCTTGTGACAAAATCATTAGATAAGCCAGGTTCTGCATCTGGTCTTAAAACAGTCATATTTTCCTTATATTCCCCTCTTTTCCCAAAACTAGGACACTTACAGAATGGGTAATTTGTAAGGTATTTTCACCTCTTTTTAAACAGTAAGGTATTTTCACCTCTTTCCACCCTTTCCAACAGATGTCAAAACCAGCTAAAATCTATTTCTGTTTGGGGCTGGAGAGAAAACCCAGTACTTAACGACCTTTCCTGTTTGTTTTCCTAATGACCATACATCTAATAATTTACAGAGTTCTCATGTGGGCATTTGTCACCTGTTCCATACAGTGACCAATAATTAGAGCAAAACAACTCGTGGAATGGCCAAGTGCAAATTAACAGCTGTCAAGCTGACTTCCATTTGGAAGGAATATGACCTGAAGCAATTGGCCACATACATATATATCCCCAGGGTTAAACAAGCTTGCAGTTGTCACAAGTAGCTGCTGGAGAAAATCCACAAGAATGTGTAATACAGTCGATGGTGGAGCATCTTCCTCAGTGCTAGAAATGAGGCAGATGAAACTGCTGTTATTTGTGCAATGCTCATTCTAAAGAGAAACAGGTTCAACACCTTTAAAATTGAAATTACCAAAATGAATTCAATATGCTGGACAAGAGAAAGAGAGTGATTTTTACACAACTGATGAAATATGTGTGCTTGAGGACTAAATCAATTGTGAATTTTCAGTGAGTATCCACAGCAGAATGAAAGATGCCTGTCTGGGCATAAGTGGATGACATCTATCTGTTCACTGGACACTGAACAGTTTGGTAAAGGGTACTGCTATTAGGAAAAGCCATGGGTTGTTTTACTGTCCACAGGCATATGAAAATAGAAGACATCAAACAGGAGAGATATGCAGTAAGAACAAGACCAAAAAATAGAGGAGAAAAGCAGGAGAGGCTGTCAAGTAACTAGAACAAATTAGAGAGAGGAAGGGACTGGATTTCTTTCAGGAGGAGATTTCTGTTTTATTGCAGGGACTCATCAGTGTCAGAGGCAGCAAACTGATCTAGGCAAGAGGAAAGAAGTGGCTGATTCTGAGGAAAAGCTGTAGTACCTAGTGCTCTGAAAGTGTGCTGTATGGAAACTGAGGTGGGGGAAGGTAAAGGTGTGTCCATCTGCTAACTGGAGTAAACATGCACAGCTCTTTTAACAAGCACCTGAAAATAAAGAATAGTTGAGTCACAAAGCCTCGTGCAAAACCTCTTTGCACTTCTTAGGTGCTGTGTTTGTCATGTGTTGCTGAAGAGAGACTGACCCTTCCTGAGTTTTGCTTGCATGGGTAAAAGGCTTGGATGGACTCTGGCCTTCTCCATCCTGCTCTGCTTCTCTCCAGTCCTGTGCCACGCCTCTTCAGATATACATGCAAAACACATGGATGTATTTATATGTATAGATATACACATACACACACAAATAACTCCCACAGAGCCTCACAATTTCCTTTTACTGTCCCTAATCCCTCTGTGTCCCACCTCTTTACAGGCTGCCTCCTCCTTTTCCTGATTTCCCAGGCAAGAGAGCACACGCAGCACAGCTCTGCTGCCTGCTCTGCTGCCCAGTTTTTGAACTTCTTAGGGCAAGATTGCTGCCCAGGAAGTGCTTCAGGGTCCTGCACAAGGCATCTCGTGTGATGCAGCCACCAAGCCCCACCAGCCAGACAGACTGAGACATCCTGGAGGGCTGTGTTTGTACCAGATACAGGTACAAAATCAGCAAAAGGCATTTTCTTCTAGAAGTAGCTGGCAACCTCCTGTCAAATTTTAAAACCCTGTTAACTGAGATTTTAAACCAACAGCCCCCATATGGGCATTCAGCCTAGACACACAAAATAGACAAAGTAGGGACAGTTTAGCCACTTAGCTTCCTAAATGGAAGAATTGCTAAATGGCTTTTCTTGTCCTAAACCAGTAGAATAATCGAAGATTCATTCAATCAATGCCTTTATGCAAATCAACTTATTTTTGTGCTTTCTACGTATTTTTGAAAGCTTTTTCAGCAGAATTACCCAGAATGCTGCATCCCATCTTAAAAGAAAACTCCAAGGAATAAAAAAAACTGAAAAATGGGCATTCAGCCTAGACCCCAAAGCATGCCCCTCACCAAAACAAAAAAACCCAACAACCAAAAACAAACAAACAAAAAAAAACAAACAAAAAGAAAAAAAACAACCAACAAGACAAAAAAAAAGCAATGTGGAGAGAGGAGAGAGTAGTGTAGCCTTCTAGGAGTATGATTTAATGAGAATAAGAGAAACAATAAGTTTGATCACGTAAAAAAAAAAGGACTGATCTAAAACTTTTGTAGGCAGAGGATAGTCCAAATCTAACGTTAGTAACTGAGCCAAAAAAGAGCCAACGATGGTGAATGTCTAAAGAATCCTCAGAATACTTCAAACTTAGCTGTGTACACTTTCTAAGGAGAAGAAAGTAAGGAACAGATGTGGTCAGTATGTTTTACTACAAGACTAGCTAAAATTAAGGTAAAAAATGCACTTATATTAGAAATGTCAAATTTGACTTAATAACAGTTAGTTATACTAGGCACAAAAAGAAATGTTTAAACCTTGCCCCTAAACCCAAATCACAAAAGATCAAATAATGTGTGGTAAAACCTTTGCCTCAGTGTATAGGCAACAGAAAAGTTGGGTTTGGCTCATGATTATTAGTGTTATACAAGAATGAGAAAATCTGTAGATTAATAAAATCTGAAGCAATTGAACTGACAGTCCTGTTAATGTCAGCAGCTATATACAAAGAGTAAAAGAGTGGAAGCATAAGTAAAATAAGACATGCAGAAGACTGAACCAGAGGCTCTGATTCTCCTCTTGCACCATTTTCTTTTGTTGAAGCCACTTGATAGATCTCGAAGAGATAAATCATGATTTCCACTGCAAATCAAGGATGTAGCTGAATAGTGAATGTGTGTAAAATGCAGGCAGTGATAAAACTGAAAGAGAACAAAAAGCATCTGTAGAAAGCAAACTGGAGGGTACCATGTCTGGGGAAAACCAAGCCAGTATCAAAATCTGTGGTGTATGTGGAGAGAGAAACGGGGAGATAGTCTTTCATATGCTTTTGGTTTTTTATGAAGGCTGAATAGGAAATGGGCAATGTGTCCCAGGGACCTCATCAGAGTGTCCACATGCACAGCCTCAGAGACTTCTGCAGAGAGAAATGCGTGTTGTGCTTGAGGGACAGACTTCTCTGGATTACTGAAAGAGGTAAATGAGCATAGTGGGGCTGAGAGATGACTAGAGTACAATAAAAAGCTGCTTCTATTTGCAGGATAGGCAGTAAGGAAAACAGAAATATTTCGGGTTACAGAAGGAAGGCTATTTTGATAAAAGCAGCACCCAGACAGACCATGAGAGCACCACCCTTTTGATGAGATATGCTGGATTGTCAGTGGTGAGAAAACAAAGCAGCACAGTCTGGCCCTTAGGAATTTCAGCTGTCAATCAGCTGAGCACCACTGATCTGGGAGCTGACTTGAGCTCCCAGCAGATCACTCAGCTTCCTGTGAAGGATGCCCAAATTCATCTCTTTCTTATGGAAGATTACTTTCTTTTCAACTCCAGAGGTAAGGAAGTATTTTGTTATCTTATATGAATATCCATGGTGATAAATTATTACTGAAAATCCTAGGTACCATTTGTAATTTCATTTAATACTTGCTCTGAAGACTGTTCCTAGCTGTTACTGCTGCCAGTCTGAAATGCTAACAAAAGGTTTAATTACATACAAAACACATTCAACACAACAATCCCATAGCCAGCTTCCATTGGCAGAATGTGGTTGCTTTGGCTGCTTGTATAAGAATGGAGAAGATCTGTAAACCTAAACATCTGATTTCACCTCCAGTGTACCGAGTTCCATATGGCAGCATTCCATGCCTATTTAGTTTCTTGAATCCAAAGAAGAAAGTCCAAGTCCTGTACAGGGTATGATGTACACATACCCAGAAAGGCAATTACTGGGTAGCAGTGGGTGGGAGCAGCTGCTGGCACACCAAGTGGGTCTGCCTGCACAGAGAAGGGCTGGCAGAGGGTGCTGCAATCAGTACTGCAGGTTTGAGAGCACAGGTTAAGGTCTGGAGAACAGAAGAGGATCTGTGCTGCAGCCTCTGCGCCACACTGGCAAACAGCTAAGGGCAAAATCTCATGTAAGGACACAGCAAATGTTAAGGGCAAAGTGCAGTTCTGAGATACAGTACATGCTCACTGTAAATGGCACTGCTGAGCTCTAATGCTTGTATGACTTTACAGAGAATGACTGAAGTCCATGATTATAAATATCAACAACTCCATGGACAATTAGGTCACGTATGGGGAGATGTAGGCCTTGAAATGGCTTTCTACCTGAAGGGAAAAGCTGTCTGCCATTTATATCTGGTGACAGTTTTTGCAGACTTTTTTTTATTTTTGCTCCTGCTGGGGCAGCTCTGTCAGTGCTGAGCTTGTAGAAGTGAATGCCATGGCCCCACAATGCTTGTCTGCATTTGGAAACTTCCACTCTGATGTTTCTGCAGCACAGTGGATATCCATCTTCCCCGTTCACCCTGCAGAGACTCCCCCTGCTAAGCAGCCTGGTTATAGCACACGCAAGAACACATTTCCCTCAACGTGCAAATTCAATTTTGAATCACTGGAGATTGATATTGCTGTCCAACGCTATAAACCCTAATTGTGTGGGAGAACAAATTTGTTTTTCTGACCACTCATCTCTGACAGAGTCATTATTTTGTCATAAAGCAATTGCAGTGATATTTTTGGCAGTTACATAAGGCACAGGAGCGCTGAGGCGCACTGAGGGAGCAGCGCTGTTGTGGTGGGAGCCCTGGGTGCGCCGTGCTCCTCACAGACTCTATTTACACACAGGCAAGTGACATTAACATGCTGTAAATATCACCAAGGTAATTGCTAATAGCGTGCTGACGCTCTCGCAGGGGAGTGCCAACCAACAGACTGGGGGCACGTGAGGGGATCCTTGATGTTCTGGAGACTGTTCACCAGAAAGAAAGACAAGAGGAGCTCTTTGATACATTTTTAACAACTAGCCATATGTTCCTCACTTAGATACATCTTTGAATCATTCTAGGTCATCGCCAAAGTTTAGAGAATTAACTTGGAACCAACTTGGAGGCCTTCTGCACAGACTCTTTGCTTTTGCACGCCACGAGTCAGCTCCCTGCTCCCAGGTAAGCAAAGCCTGAACTTGCAGAGGATTTGGCGTGTTTGCTCTTCACATTCCTGCCCACACAACGTAAAATACCATCCCCACACAGTTTTAATTAGGCATTTTAAAACACTGTTGGCAATGTTAGCAGCCTTAGTCAGCTCCCCAGTGCTAGCAACTACTTCCAGCACCTTGTTACAGTTGTCCTAAAGGACTTGGCCGTGTTTATCATGACATCAGATGTGTTTAGGCTGTCATCTACATTATGCCTCTCAAGCTTACTAATGACCCTGAGGCAGCTTACCCAGTGAGATTCAGTTTCCTAATGTAATGTAGACAAAGAGGAAAATTCCACATTACAAATACATTTGAAGTGATACCTCAGCCAGGAAGGAGGATGCGATGTAAGTTGAGAAAGCAAAAGTCAGAATATAAGCACCTTTAAAATATACCATGAAATCTTTGCAGCTGAATCGTTACTTTTCAATTTTAATTTTTTTTTCCTTTTTTACTCTTTATGAGACAAATTCATCATAACTTGAGAAACTGTATGTACAGGTAAGTTACAAAACTCTTGCAGTGTTGAGTGTACAAGGTGGACATCACTGCTTTGGTAAGTCTGGCTATCCTTTAATTTCCTCTGACAAGTGAACACGTTTTCATTGAGGCTCACAGTCTCAGACACATCATGTCTGCTGAATATTATTATTCATTATATTGTAAGATTTTTCCATGTCATGTCAAAAACCCAAAGTGTGCTGATCCTTATCCTAGCATTCTAAGCTTAGTAGATTTTGTACTATAAAAATAATTATAAAGGATACCGTTGTGAAGAAATAAAATGACTGCTGGCCAATTTATTTCCATGGGGATGCAGCAGACACACTTTCATCGAAGAGGTAACAAGATAATTACTGCAATCTTGGCTACCAGTGCTCACTATAAGGACTACCCAACCAACAAGACAACCTAAAGGGGTAAAAACCACCTTAGGACAGGTGACAATCAGAAAATGGCATGGACTGCTGGCTGCAAGTAGGTCTGCTGAACAAATGTTCAGGCTCACATGAAGCAAAAAAGTAACTTCTGTTTTCTATTCATGTTTGTTTTCAGTCATATCAATATCTCAGGCCCACATTGCTGTATGGAATCTAAATGCAAAGAGGGCATGACATCTTCTTCTGGACATAAGGAATAAGACCCCTGTGGTCTGGTGGTTAAATGTAGCTCTCACTGTAGGGAGAGTGATGAAATGGAAGTCCTTTTTTTCACTTGCTTATTTCTGGAAATGCATTTGGTCACCAGTTTTTTCCCCTGTCCTTTTCCCTGAATTTATCTAATACATCATAATCTCCCACTGAAAAAAAAGTTCCTTTGTGGAATAGGGCCACATCAATAATAAGGGATAAACAAATTCAGTAATAACAAATACAACTTTGTATAGGTAGATATATTATTCTTTCATTTGCAAAGCAAGGACTAATGTTGGATCAGGTTTTTAAGCTTCTTAAATCTGTAAGTAGCTTTGTGGTTAGAAAAGAAGTTTAACCTGTGCTCGGTAATCCTGCAGCACCTTAGTACCTTAGAATCCAGAGATTTACAGAAGCCTCTTCAACTTTATTCTTTACTGTTTCGTTTTCACTGCTAAATTTGGGAGGAAATTGAATTAGATTCCCACAGGCAGTATGGAAAATTGGGGAAAATAGCTTCTGATTCTCCCTCAGCTGAACATAATGTATCTAGTGGGGAACAGCAAAGCCGAGGCACAGAAAGCATGTTTGCTTTGCTTTCTCAGCGGCCTACTTCCAAGCAGTTTGGAGAGCTTGAAATTAAAAAAGAAAACAGAGTCCAAAAGGGCAGCATAATTCCCTTTCCCACAGTCCCAAGGCTCACAGAAAGCTTGCAGGGCATGGAATTGCCCACTGTTTGCACTAAGCTAATCCAACAAGAAGAGCAGGCAAGTGCTAAACTTAAATATTAATGTGTTTATAAGATTTATTGTGTTCATATGCTAGTAAGCATTTCTATATAGTGTGAAGTAAATGCTGGCCATACAAACAAGTACAGCATCACTACTGATCAATTTATATCTCAACTCATATTTGATTAAGATTGATTATTGCCTGATAGACGCATGCTGTCTTCCTTTTGAAGCAAAATATCATCGAGGCAGGTCCTTCTGGCTTTGCTTCTCCTTTCCCCCTGTCCCTTTCAGAGAGAGGGCCACAAGCTACCACACCTTGCCAAATAAACTGTAAATGTTTCTGAAATGCAGTAGTTTACCAGGTGGCAGCCTTCCAGACAAACAGAGGCAACTGAAAAGTTGCAGCCTAGATCAACAGCACTCATCACAAACACAGAAAGGAGGAGACAGCAACCTGAGCAAACACTTCAGTATTTAAGCATTTATAACTGTTCTGATTTTGTGACTGGGTAAAAAATGTCACAGACCAACAGATATTCTGACTTCAGAAAATATTCAGACTTTCTTCAGTTTCTTAGATCCAAAGTCTAAAAGTAATCCACTGATGCTCATGTCTAGTAGAACAGAGCAGCTAATCCCGAGTCCATATTTCAGTTTACCACATTAAAAAAAAATCTATCCTTCATATTAAAATACTTTTATAAACTTAGCCAAGTGGAGTGGACACATGATTTTTCTAACTTTGATTCCATATTCTCTAAGTGTTAAAGCAGAAATAAATGTCTGAATATATAGCTGCTGTTAACTGCCATAGAGAACTAACTTCCATTTCCTTTCCTAAACATTCATTTTTGCTTTTTTCTTCAGAGGTATTAGCTTTTATGGAAATGTGTCAATAAAGAAAGTGATTATAAAATCTGCTAGAGTTTGCCAGCAGTGTGTTCTGCAAATACTTTCACTCGTGAACACACTTTGTCAGATTCTTAGCTGATGTAAATCCATCTGGCTCCCGTAAATTCAATGAATTTATGTTAGTTCACACTGCCTGAAATGAAGCCTAATTTGTTTCCAGCTTTCATTCATATTATCCTAAGCTTGGTGGCTGTATTTTTATGTAACGACAGATAATCTTTTTAGAATTTATAATTCATGGGATGGAAACTGGGAATCAGTGGAGGATAAGGAGCCAAGGTGGGATGTGCTTAGGGACAGGACTGCTGACAGGGCAGGATGCCAGTATTCCACATTGTTTCCATGCATCTGTTTTGCTCTAATCTTTAATCTCAGAAATGGGAGGCTTTTCTTACCTACATGAAGGATGCTGAATTGGGATAAAGGCAGTCATATCTCTCCCAGAGAGCAAGCAAAACCTCTTGTGAAGATGAAGAATGAGTTTCTTCCAGTGTTACCAACTGGTCATTTAACACTCGTGATTGTTTTGGTAGGTTCCCACACTGCCAACGAAGAACTGAGAAAAAGCTGCTGATGTAAACTCTAGGTACATCAGTGCTACAAGTAGTTTTGCTTTTTCTTTCTCTCTCATTTGAAAATTTCTTTCTTTCTCACTGGAATCCCTTTGGCCTGACCTACTAAGCTGCTGTCCTTCACACAGCAATCAGTGTTGTGACACAGGGATGGAATGAGATGGCAGAGGGGGAAGCAGGTGTTGCAGAGGTACTACAGAGCTCAGGTGTTCTGGGTTGTCATGATGTGTCTCCTATTTTCACTGGTTTGCTCTAAATATCAAGAAAAACTAGGATATGCTAAAAACCGGAATATCCTCAGCTCCCCATCGTGTTACACATCAGAGTGGCAAGGAGTCCTGGGACAAGAATACATCTCTCTCCACCAGCTGGAATAACAGAGTCTGCTTGGCAATGCCCTGCCATTATCAGTCTGACAGTGCAAAGAGCATGGTTAGGGAGCATGTTATCTGAGATTCGACAACTGCTCATTGCCATCAGGATATTAGGAAAGAAAAGCTTTCGGTATTTGAAATTTTTTGGTGCTGTCCAATGTCCTTCTTAGCCAGTCTTAGTTTGCCATCCATCACTGGGCAGTCAGTCATTATCAACAAGTCAACAGACATGAAAGGATACCTGAAAACCACCCTCTATTTTAATCAGGCAGAATTTAACCACTGTACTGCAGTGATTGTAAAAGTCTCCACACAACCTGCTAGATTTAAGAAAGTGGGACACAAACTTTGCATGAAAGGTGTGGCAATGTATCACTGCAAAGTTTTATAGCTTACAAATTTAAAAAGAGACATTGAGAAATCTTTAGGAGTCACTTTTTCTGCTCTTTTCTCCTGATACAAATCTGAACATTAGATTTGAAACTCCCGGTATTCTGCTAATGTGCATCACTACTTTTAAGTTTATTGAGAAATCAATTTTTCTGGGTTTAATATAATTAATAAGTACCAGTCTTACATCTGCTCAGCAGCACTCCCATGAAAGCTGCTCTAAGATGCTAGTGATTACATCAAGCTTCCTGTCTTTATTTTTAAGTAGTATTTCACAGCCATCAGCTGCCAGCTGGTCCCAAATTCTTTTTCTCAGCACAACACTGGAAAGGAACAATTTGTTGTGTGGGAGGTCTAAAACTGTGGCCATTAAATTACCATCCAAGTGGACATGGTTTACAAATCCCATTCAAAAATGTCATTTAACTATCTGCAGTGGGAGAAATTTTATTCTCGCATGCAGCAAATATCCCAAGTGAGCTGTAAGGAATTTGTGCCCATGACTGATGCAAGACAGACCTGGCTGAAGCAGAAATCTCTTTACTAGCTTAGAAAATAACTCAGGGCATAGCACCTATTGTGTTACAGTAGGGAATAAAGTATTTATTGACAAGAGAGCAGTGTTTCTGCTACATGAGAAACAAGCAAGGTTAATTTCATACTGATTTTGGTAACCTTTGGGGGACTATAATTGAGAAAAGCAGCATAAAGATATCCATGGTGCACACAGGATTCAACACCAGGAAAACCAGCTCTGTGAAGCCATACATCTGCTGCTCTTCTTAAAAGGTTTTAAAGCATTTCTGTTTAAGAGACCTCCCAAAGACTCATTTAAAAGCTCCAACGTGTCCCCAGTAGTCACTGCTGCGGATGGCATACATGGAAGAGTGGGGTGTGAGCTGTAACTGGCTGCCTCCAAGGGAGAGAAAATAAAGAGTGGGGTGTGAGCTGTAACTGGTTGCCTCCAAGGGAGAGAAAATACACCTTGTGCTGCTCTGAGCAGTGCTCCTGGAGGAGCAGGGGATGTCCAGGGCTCGCTGCTGGGACCTCTGCACCCCCAGCAGCTGCAGAGCTGGGAGGGGCAGGATCCCTGCCAGGAGGCACAGAAGGGGTACAGAAAAGCCCACCCCACACTCACTGGCTTTTGGACACCAGCTATCACCTGAAAAAGTGAGACCTCTGATAGCTTAAATGCAATGAATTGGAGCAGCCAGTGGGTCACATGTGTGGACAGGAGCAGGTGACACGTGGACAGGAGCAGGTGACACATGTGTGGACAGGAGCAGGTGACACGTGTGGACAGGAGCTGGTGACACGTGGACAGGAGCAGGTGACGTGGACAGGAGCAGGTGACACATGTTTGGACAGGAGCAGGTGACGCATGTGGACAGGAGCAGGTGACACATGTGGACGTGCATACAGACCTGCCCATCCTGGTACCATCAATGCTGTTTTTCTCCCAGTGCCAACACAGCTCTGCCATTGTGTTTAGTACTTGTCCCAGCCACAAACTCGTGGGATGAGAGACTTTGTGATTGTCATTGTGAAAAGGGGCTGCTGACATTGCTTTGAGAAGTTTAAGTGACAAAAGGCTGGTAGTTTTAAAGCCTTGTATTCTAAAGTCTTAAAATTCTGACCTCATGTCAGATGAGAATAAAATAGTGATCACTTTTGGCCTTCAAGGGCTCTGGAACATTTATTATTTATGTTTGTTTTTAACAAATACTGGGTAAATCAAAGAATGTTCACACAGAAGCTGCAGCATCCACTGAGAGGCTGGGAAGATGTTTTTGTTGTCTATGAAAACAGACATGCTGGGGGGTCAAATTTGATCCAGTGGCTATAATATTCCATGTACCAGAAGAACTAACAACTTCATTTATATTTTAAATGTTTCAAATCAATACTTCCCTTCATATTCTGCGACCCCCGCCAGGAAACTCTTATAACTGAAAATTTAAAGAATAGATTTTAAGTTATGAATAATGTAAGGCTGTCATAGGGGAAAGCAACAGTGAAATACTGCTGACAGAAACAATCAGTACATGCTTATACTGAAGAACAAACCTTAGCAATTCCATCTTGCATAACATAGCTTTTAAAATCCTATAAAAACTTCTCAGTTTTCCCTGAAATGTCACACAGTCTTCCTCAGCCTGTAACTCCACTGGAAAATATACAAGTTGTGTCTTTTTCTCGAAGACTGAGCTAATCTGGAAGTAAAATGTATTAATATGCATATATTAAATAAATAGTTCTATGAAAAATAATAGAGAACTAATAGATGCAGGTAAAGAAAGAGCTTAGATTTTTTTAAAAACCAACAAAACAACCAAAAGTCCTTAATAGAGGGAGATCTAGCAGTATNCTATGAAAAATAATAGAGAACTAATAGATGTAGGTAAAGAAAGAGCTTAGATTAAAAACAAAAAAACAAAACCCAAAGTCCTTAATACAGGGAGATCTAGCAGTAGCTATTTCTCAAGCAGCAGGTTATTACCAGGAATAGATCTAGCAAGATAGGACAGGATCCATTTTGGGGTACAGTCAGATGGTGAACAAGAGCCTCCTTGCATTAAAGCATTCTTCAGGGTATAAGCATGCTGTTCAAAATGAATTGAGCTTTGTTTGCACACTGACAGAGAGTTGCCATCCATTGAAGATAAGAAGAGGTATTTGTCCTGTAGACCTCACGAGTAGGAAGAGACACGGTGCCCTGAGAGAATCCTTATAAAAATGCTTGCATGACACAGAGCTTTATCTTTAATGATTTTGGGCAAAATCATCAGAAACTCCTGAATTATGCAAATAAAAAATCAAGAGGAAAAATATAATGGCCACTTCAATAAAAATATTTTTCCAAGTAATACTTCTGGGGATGAAGGAGTTATTGTTTGTGTCTGCTGTGTTTATAGCTGTGTTCTCTCTCTCAGACAATGAGGGCTGCAGAGGAGAAGGAGGGAGACAGCTCACTGGGATTTAGGATGGTGCCCACAGCAGTCACGACCTCCTTTCCCACCACTGCTGTTCACTGTCATTCTTCATCTCTTCTCATGCCTGCTCAGCATTTCTTCCTGTTGACCTACACAAGCCAGGAGGGGGGAGCATTACTCAGGACTCAGAAGTGTCCCCAAATCTTGTTAAAGCAGTTGTCTGCTTGCAAAAAAACATCAGGAGAAAAAAGGGCAGCACTCATAGATTTTCTGGTATATGCAGATTTATCATGATATATAGCAGATGGACTGAGCCAAATGACTTAGTGGCCATATAATCATATCACAAAGGGAACAAGCTTCTGGCATCTCTCCTTCTAACAGAAGTTGAATGTAACTTGGTGTTTTGTTTTTTTTGTTTTGGTTTTTTGGGGTTTTTTTTGAGAATGCAATATTTTTATTACTCTTCTTTTTTTTCCCCTATGCAAATGACTCCTGTATTTTTTCTCAGTTTTACCCCTTCATAATATTCTCAGGGTTTTCAGATGCTGACCTACCTGTGAAGGTAGAGAACTCTATAAAATAAGGACAAAAGTCTTAGTTTGTAACTGCTTGAGTCTGTAACAACTCTTGAGATGCAAGCACTGCAGAATGGGAACTCTGAGAACACCCCTGACAAAACAGCTGCCCCCTCTCAGTCCTGACCAGCCCCTGCTCCTGTGGCTGGGAGGCAGGACAAGTGCCCTGCTCTCCCCTACACCTCAGGGAAATGCGTTTGGGGTTCTTGCTTGACTAATGTAGTTATAGCAGCTGAATTTCTAAACCTTTTGTTTTGTTTTTTAATGTGCTAAGTTTATGATGATATAAAAAGTACACATTTTATGTGTCAGGAATTAGGGGGGAGTTCCTGCGTACAGGACACTGAGACTGGACTTTATGTTGTATTAACTGTGTTTGCATTGCAGCAATATTGGCACAACTGTCCAAAAGGTCTGTCCTGTTACAACATACACTCAGCTCACTTTAAATTGCTGAATCTTTTCCAGTGGCAGTAAGCTCTTTTTTTTTTTTTTTTTCCCCTAGTCCTAATATGTGCAAGAGATTTTTCAAAAGCCCTGGTATAATAAAACACAGTCAAAATTTCCAAAATCCCCATTTTTTTCCAAGAGTCAGCACTCAGCCACTGTTACACAATTTAATTTTAAATACCAAATGTCTCTAAAAATCCGTGAGTGATGCATCAAGTGATGCTCTTTGGATGAAGCCTTTTGGAGCAGATGTATCTCCTCTCCACAATTTGCAGCCACACACTTTTTGTGCATTTGTTAGTCCAAGCACGGGTATGAGTGTACAGTGAGGAAGGCAGGGAACACTCAAAGTGGATCCTTTGGAATCCAAACACAAAACCCTTTGCCGTCCCTCTGCTATCGCTGTCTTGCATCTCTCCTATTGAAAGCATCTATATTTTATGAAGCACTAACAGACAAACAAACAAACCAACATATAGACCACACAGTCAGCATTAGTCTCCTAAAGTAGCCACTGCAAAGATGAGATATTTCAGGATCTGCTCTCTCAATATAGTGATTCAGTATCTTTAAAAACAAAAAGTTTGGATATGTATTTTAAGGCATCAAGTCTAGAGCATGAGATATTTGTACATGTGACAGTGGAGGCCATTGCTATCATCCATCTGAAGGATTACTGTTGGAAAGAATCACCACACTGAGGGTTACTGCTGCAGTAACTCACCTACCTGATGAGAAGGTACAGTGATGCAAACTGCTTTGGGTGTCTAAGGGGTCTACATTGTTGAAACTTTCTCTGAAGACATGTATACGCTAGAGAGGAAATGAAATACTATTTTTCATATTACTTTTAATTTTCTCCACTTTCCCTTCACCACACAGGAATAAAACAAATGGAAAAGGAGGATGAAGCCCTTTATTCACTCCTGCCCCACCCGCCCTCCCATCTATCTTCTGGATTAGGTTAAACATTTTCAGTAGCAGAATATTAGCAGTTAATGACACTCAGATTGTTTGATCTTTAGCTCATTACTAACTGTAACCCACCCTTCTCAAACCACAGCTTCCCATCTTTTAATTCTTCTCCTGTGTTGCAGAGGGGAAGGAGCTGCCCTCGCTGGCAGACTGCAATTCCTATGGGACACAAGTGATTAAAAATGTAACTGGCTCCTTGCTGTTTTGCTGTCCTGCTGGAAGAATTATTTCAGAGACATTCAAAGGAAGGAAGGCAGGGTTCCATAAATGCAGGATCTTTAATGAAGCTTGTTAAATGACAAGCAATTTTCTGCATTGACAAAGTATAATAGCTTTACTTTTTTATTGTAAAGGGAGATGTTCCTCTGGAAGGTTTCCATTCCTTCTTTAAGCCACATGGGCAGAAACTCCCCATGAGCTTCAGCTGAAGGAGTGATGATCACATCATGGGAAAGAAAATCAAAACCAGGGAGAAATGTGCAGCTAGAGGTATGCAGGCTGTGGGACAAGGGAAGGAGGATTTCCCAAAGTGGGTCACTGACAAAACAGATGCCTTGTCATAACTGCAGCTCTGTCCCCTGGCCCAGCTGCCACTGCTGCTCCCTGTTCCTGCATTCTCCACTCCCCCAAGGGAGCAGAAGGTTGTGGGACCTGCTGTGCTCAAACTGTGGGGCAGAAATGGTAATTTTTTAAAAAAACACCCAAAACTTTTCCAGGTCAATTCATGGTTATGCTTACATGGCAAAATCAACAGCTCTAGTTCTATCTAAGGGAAGAAACAGCCACAGTTCAATAAATACGAGAAAAATCTATGGCCAGTGAAAAAGATCAGTTGCTGAGGGAATGAATTTTGTGTTTCCCCTCCTGCACAAAAGGCTGCCAGAGTTTCCTGGACTCCAGTGCATGTTCATGTGCTTGGATTGGCTTTTCTGAACAGGCCTAAACCAAAGCTCTCTAGAACCATTACCAAATCAATGAAGTTATATTACTATGGTGATGACAATTTCAGTAAACACCATCCCACCATCTAAAGATCCTTAATGCACAAGAGAATTGAAGGGGAAAATAAGTAAAATCTGTTTTACCACATATAAAAGTCAGAAACAATAAACAGTCCTGCAACCATTCTGTATCTGGTAACTTGCATTAAAATATATATAAAGTGTTCTGGGAACTGAAGCGATGCTTCAGTTCAATAAAACTAATATAATTAAAGAGAAAGAATCCTGTTTCTCCTCTGCTTGCAATTTCAAATGAGTGCTTCCTAAAACTTGTGACCATTGCTGGAATCCAATTCAGGACCTCAGCTTATCAAATTCTCAGCTCTGGCACCATGCCTTTGAGGTATTATGAAGTGCTGCTCATCACAACATCCCTGTCTATAAATGCTCCCAATAACTTTAAAGTGCAGACACCCCATTTTGAAACAGGAAAGTGTTCACTGTGAATCAAAATGGAGTCACCAAACACGTGCAGCCTTCAGCCAGTGCTACTTTTCTTGCAAGGTAACAAAGGAAAACGTGTTAGCGCAAAAAGTCTCCTTGTAACATTTTAAACTTGGAAAGCTTTGCAGGACAGCAACCTACACAATGCCACGGCTTTTTGAGACCCTATAGACCACACATCTCATCCTGTAATTCATTCTGGGACTGAGAAACTGCCAGGCTAATGAGCTCTCCTGCAGCCTCTTCCCCTGCAGGTGCTTCCCTGGAAGGACAATCTTAAATCAGCCACTGCCATGCCAGATGTACCTCCTGAACAAACACCAGCCCTTGCTCCCAACGTGGTCTGAGCAAGCCGCAGCAGCACCGGCATCTGACTTTGATGAAATCATAAACTTCTTTTCCAAATTAATTCCTCAGCTTCTTTAATGCTGAGAGCCACATCTTGGGAGTTCAATACAGGAACATATTAATCTCTCTGATAGGTGATAGTGCAATATATTACTGATGGGGGAGCCAGCACGTCAGCACTGTGATAGTGACCCTGACCAGCAGATGACTGAATGGGTGAGGAGTGAAGGAGCTGCTCTGGCTTGAAGGCACAGCCTCAACTTTGGCAGGCAGTCCTTCACTCCTGCCCCACTGTTGATCTTCCAACACATTACTTTGTCGCTTGGGTATCCAGGAAACCTCATTAGGAAGGTATGTGACAGCCCCTGATAATACATGTCTGTGGCAAAATAATTGATCCCTCGTTGCAGTGGTGATCTTGGATGCTGATAGGGCATGGGAGGTTATTAGATGGCAGGCACCCTTTGATGGTCTCCAGCGTAATACGTTAGCAGACAGCAATGTGCCACCTATCTATCACTTACAAAATAATGTCATCCCTGAAAAAGGGCCTGGCAATCAGGGTTAGGGGAGAAAGGGGGTTTAATTATGTTTGTGGATGAACAGATGTCCTGAGAAAAGTGTGCAGCCTGATTATTTATTGGCAGTTCAGGAGCACTCAACACAATATAAGGAAAACATCAGGCTCTCCAATACGATGGTTCACATTGCTGTTACAGACTCCAGCCTTGAAATCAAGTTCAAGCTGAAGAACAAAATTACCTCTTACAATATGTGGTTTACTTCTGAAAATGAAAAGGGTAAGAGACGTATTAGCAATGTTGGCATTAGTGGAGGCAGCTGTTTTTAGATATTTGGTATTTCAGGGATGTGAGTTTAGCACTGTTACTAGAAGTACAGCTTACTATATTCCTCTGCTAACTTTCCAACAGTGAGCAGATGGTTACCCTATTACCAACCATTTTCATTTAACATATTGTAATGATTTATATACCACATGTCACTGAGCAAAGTAATAACAGTCGATGGTAACTAATTAGTTGAGTGTGAAGATGCATATCTCAATGTATATATCCTTATTGTAATAAAATTTCATCTTCTTAGTTGTTCATAGATATAATGTGTGGTGTAACAGAAATACTGGTGGCAGTTAAACGTGAACCATCATGGCACTTTACCATTGGGACAGTATTGGTATCATTAACATTTGCACCAGCACTCCCTTACATGCCTATTTTATGAATGATGGTGCACAGAGGGCAGATTAAAACAATCCACTGTGCTTCTCTACCAATCCTGCTTAAGTGTATTTCAAAGTACTTTATAAATCTTAATATATCAGATATTGGCTCATATTACAGGACAACACACAGCTGGAGAGGGTGGAAGTGAGAATGCTGCTTGGCAGAGAGGAAAGGCACTCAGAGTTACCATAAAGACAGAAATGGATTTAAGGGAGAAAATGAAAAGAATCACAAGGTCTTCAAGGGAGTTTGCAAAGAAGAAGCAGACAACTATTGACACTTACATGAACATCAAAGTCAGAATATAGACTCAAGGGTTCAGAGGAAGAGCATAACTTTGGAAACCTGCCCTGAAAACTAGAATATGGGCAGATGCATGAACCATGTATTGCACTACCCAAGGTATGTCCCAAGGCCTGATCAGACGTAATCTATGGTATGAAGATATGGATTATCTGCCTTACTCTTATCCTGATATGGCTTTTGTTCTCTTTTTAGCTGATTTCAAAATGGTGGCCATCACCCCAGATATGTCAAAATAATTGTTGGTGAAGTACAGCTGGGTTACTCCAGAGCATAGCAGCATTTCCAGCATAGAAGTCTGGATGAACTGCTGTCTGAGCAACCAGGTGCTGTTCACAGACTGACTCTAAAGCTCCAAGGACTCAGTATGCTGCAAAAATTACAGGTGGTCTCATTCAGGAGTGGCAGTATGTCAAGAAGTTCAGCAGTTCCTGCTCCCTCCTAATGTCATTAGGACACCTCTTGCTACTCAGCATCCTTTCATTTCTACCAAACCCTGCAAACCTCCCAGGACACAGCCCATTCTCCTGCAAAGGGCTGCAGCCAGCATTGTGCCTGCCTGAACACGTCAGCAGCCAGACTTTCTCTTGGGAACATGACCTGCAGTGCAACTCCTTGTCTCCTTTTCCCTGACTGTATTGCTGCCTGCTAAAACTGCAGCATTGCCACTTGTTTCTGTGGCTCTTCCCTTACTTTTCCATGAACAAGATGATAATTTATGGGAACAGAATTACAGCAGTGTTGAAAACATACCCTGTTGTTCAGCCCAGTTAACCATACCCTTCACCTGTGTTTTACTGAGGATTCTTCACTACAGCCTGCTGTGATCTAATAGGGATTGTGATGGTTCCCTTTGTGCACGGGTCACTGGTACTGCTGAGCACAAAAATCCCAGAGGTGGACTCCAGAGGGAATGGTAGGAAGGGTCTCACAGACCCCACATAATTGATACTATTAGACCTTGACCTTTACTAATTCACTTTTTAGTTTCTGAATAGATGTGACTGTATCGCTGGACTTAACAGAATTGGCTGCTTTACATCAGCTTTATCATACAGCCATGAGAAAGGATGAACAGATTGAGAGGTGTGGGTTTTTTCTCCTTTTTTCTTCTGACTTCTGTCCTCCCTCCCTCCTTTTGTTCCCTTTTGTTCCTTCTGTCCTCCCTTTTCATCACTTGCTTTCTCTCACTCCTCCTACATGCATTTGAAACTCAATGGGTTAATAAGGATAACTTCACTTAAATGACTCTGGATTTACAGGAGGGCATCTGAAACAAGTATCAGGACTGGTCTCTTGTTTCAATACTTAACTTTTAACATATAGGGAGTGATACAGAGCATACTATAGCACTGTTCTAAAGGGAAATAAAAGGCAGTGGAGTTAACTCTCTTAGTTTCAGGTATTTCCCGAGATCACAGCTAATGATGGGTTATTTATTACAGCTATCAAAAACCAAAAAATAAAATTAACAGAGTGAGAGAGAGAGAAAGAGAAACATCACCTACATCAAGAGAAAGTACATGGATATTTTGGGTTCAGCTACTGCATTCTGAGGCACTTTACAGACTGAGAAGCATCCAGGAAAAATCAGCTCCTAAGCAGGTACAATCAGGTACTGATGTGAGCAAAACTAATGGCAGGCAATACCACCACATTGGTACCCATGGAAGGGATCAGAATGTAACCTTAACAAAAACCCCAAACAAATTCATGCCTAAAAGGCAGTAGTTTCTATTATTTGTGAAATAGTTGGAAATTTTTAAACTTTTAATGTGATAATGTGTTGTACCACTCCAGCTTTACCTTCAGCCAGAAGGACATCCCTGTGCCAGGAATCATCTGTATATGTGATACAGGAGATCCTTAAGCTTATTTCAGTGTTTGCATTAAATTGCACTCTTTTCAATTGAAAAGCTTAAAGGAAAGAAAGTTTCTGCAAGCTATTGCAGTCACTGAATTTATTCAGAAAGGCTCTTTGGATTGCTTTTCAGCACACAAAGCAATACAGAAAGAAAAATCCTCATTGCTTTCATCAGGATTTTTATCTCTACTCCTTTAATATTCAATGGCAAAATTAATTATACTACAAAAAGGCTTGGTGCCTCTCCTCAAAAACCTTGATCCTGCGTGATACTGAGCTTCCTTGAAAGACAGCTGTGGGAGATCAGCATGGAAATACTTGATGTCTTGCAAAAAAGAAAATATGATGATGTTAATGAGGCAAGGTGGTGAGTGAAACCTCATGATTTAAACCCACTGATTTCAGAAGCCTATAGCAGAATGAGAGTCCCAGACAGCACTCAGACTCCACTGCTCTGCTCCCCTTCCAGCCACTGTGACTGAGCTCATGGACTCATGTCACCAGCATGGAGGGTGGAAATCAATATTATCTGAACACAGGCAGGAGTAAAACCCACCCAGGACATCTGTACTGAGTAAACCCCTGGAGACTGCTCATGTGTGAATAAACATCATGACCATTTAATTATTTCAGTTCCTGATGATGCTAGATTTGCTTACAGAAAATGAAGGACCATTTTCCTTAGTGACATACTACAGTAGATATATTTAAAAAGCAAGAATTGCACTTGGGACTTACAGATCAATTGACATGCTCTTAAATACATATGTTTCTTTTTCTTTCCTGTTCTCTAATGAGTTTGTAATTTAATCAGAGAAACTACTAGATTCCCTCCAAATACTAGTGCAAATCTCAAAGGAGAAAAGCTGCTTATGCAAGTGTTTCTGTAAAACAAAGAGTATTCAAGTATGGTAAATAAATACTAGAGTCAAAAATGGTATTCAGTTGTCTCCTTAAAAGCTTGAAGCCTACATATCTTAATATTGATGGTCTAGTTCTGAGCTGAACATCGATGAAAACATTTTTTATTATAAATAAAACTACAGCATTTCTATATATCACCACTTCCCTAGGGCCAAGTTCTGCTGTTGGGTAAATTACAGAGACACATTATCATATAGTGTTGGCAAGTGTATGACAGAGAAACACAGCGATTTACTCCATTAATCCATCCACAGGCTGCATCTGCAGAATAAGCCAGAGGATGGGACCCAGAACAGCCCAGGCTGCCTGGTGGAACCGCCTGCCCAAAGCTGCAGGGTGAGCTCCCACTGGGGACAAAGAGACAAGGGGAACAAGGGGACAAGGGCCCTCACCCACCCCACACCCACCACAGCCTCAGCAGCAGCCCCCGCTCACAGCTGGCAGGAGGGGCGGGCTGACCAAGAACACAAAAAAGCCCCTAAGTAGCAAATATATTTTCCTTCAGATTAATTTATTCAGATGCTGAGATGGATTTAAATTTCAAATAGATAAAGTGAGAGCAAGGAGCTGTTAAAGCTGAGGTTACTTTTCATTTGTGTGCTGTGAGTTAGAGGTCTCTATTGCAGCTGGAACTGCAACCGCAGCTGAGACACCCTCAGAAAACCCTGGGGCTTAAATACAGAAGCTTCAAGGCGAGAAGAGTATAAAAATAAATTCCAAGGGGCTTAATAACATTGTGCAGAGACTGGATATTCTGGTGTCAGAAAGAAACCGGTGGCTCTTAGATCAAAACCTAATCATTCAAAAGCAATAAGAGCCTTTGTTTTACCCAGCCAGTCATTCTGTTACCCACTGGGACCATGGTTTTTACAAGCATCCCGAATTACAGTTAATTTACAGTGTATAAATGTACATGTCACTGACAATATAACAGTTAGAGCAAAAATACTTTAAAATTAACATGGTTAAACCTTCAGCAGCCTGATCCAAAATCTGCTAGGAACCTTTAGCCTGACTTCAAAGGAATTATTATCAGCATTTTAGTGAACTTCTCCTACAAAAGTAAGTTTAGAACTGGGAGCTGTACCTCACTGCTTACTGCCAGGACTGTCCTTCATGTGGAATTGAAGACAGGCAGAGCCTGCAGACAGGTCAGGCCACCTCTGCAGGCAGCACAGTGAAGGAAACCTTCCTGGGGTTGTGGCACAGAACACCCTCTGATCCTCTGCAGCAAGGCCAGAGGAGGGGAAAATGCCTTCTCTTTCTCAGCTTCCCATTCCAGATGACTTTATTTATGCAGCAGTCGACCTTTCTAGCTGTTAGGACCATCTTGCTTCAGCAGTTAATTAACACAAGTGCCATAATTTAATACAGTTAATGCTACTTTATGCCCTTTAATGTACCTTCCATTAGTGATATTATTGTAGTATTACCCTGTAAATTAAAATAAGATCAAGAATAAGAGAGGCTCTCTTTAATTAAGGCACTGGCACACTGCATCGTCCATTATTCACTAGAAAAAATCACCCTGATTTAGTGAAGCAGACCATCAGTAAGTCAGAATTACTTCATGTGGATTATTAGGTTTCTTGAATAATGTGAGCACAATGGGGTTGCTGAAATTGCTAACAGCCACATTCCCTTTTTTTCATCACCCTAATAAATACACAATGGAAGCGGTAAATTGAAGAAGAATAAACAGGTGGTAATAGAGGAGGAAAGGCATTCACTGAGAGCACACAGTTTTCATCTCTAATGCAACATACATCAGGCTTATTTCACACCAAAATGCAAAGCAACGACAAAACAAACCTATATTAAGTGGGCCAATCTCCTATGTACAATTCATTTTGAAGTACGGACCACCACAGTATCCTGTATATTTAACATAGTGGCTTGAAGATAGATGCTTTTCACTGTTATTGATGTTTAAAACAGAGTTTGAAACAAATTACATTTTATGCTGCCTTTAGAAATATGCTGTTATGAGCTTAGGTGATTTTAACTATACTTGACCTACAGGTTATGTTTTTCAGAAAAAGGACTAGCTTTAAAGTGTGCCTGCCAGCATCCCTCATCCACTACACGCCAAGCTCCTTGATAACCTCCCTTTGTATCCTGTCTTCATGGAATAACCTAGTCTAGTTTTACCGAATTTATATAAGTAGCTGGGTCTCAAAGCCCAGAATATGAATCTTGGTGGCAAAACAAAATAATTTCGTAGCAATTTCCAGTTAACAATCTAAATTAAGGAGCAAGAGCTGGATAGCTCAGCTGAACTGGAAACACTGGCACAACTACCCTGGCAACCTTTGCTTCCCTCCCCTAGTCCCCTGCTCAGGGCATGCCAGGGCACATGCTGGGAATGGTGATTGGGAGACTCTGGTGGGGAGAGGCCATAACGTTTCTGGGAGAGACAAAAAATACCTAAAACTAGGTAACAGTGGACTCAGCAGCAAGCAAGCCCTGAAGACTTTAACAAGGAAGGCTCACTAGATATTGACGGAAATGGCACCAAATCCCACAAGAGCTGTTCTTCTCATTAGCAGAGAAGTGATAAGAATTCACATGAATCTAATCTAGTGAGGTACTATTACACATCAGATACTTCTTTTAAAGCACATGTCCAATTATTGCAGCATTTAGACAACAAGCATCAGCATCAGATAAGTTCTCTGTACAGTCACGCTTCATTTCTGTGGATAATTTTTCACAAGATTGGTGAGCCCCAGATGTGCGCAGAAGGTTTCTGTTTCTAATTTGCATGCAATGCACTCTTTTTTAATCCTTCAGATGCTTTCTTTGATAAAGTAATGATAATCTAATTGAAGTCAGACTAAGCTCCAAATGGGTTTTCAGATGGGGAACAGGCTTTCCTTAAAGCCTAAGGACCTACAAATCCTCAGCTTTGATATGATGCTTCAGTAGAGCTAACCTATGTGGAGCCCAGCGGAGAAAATATACACATTAAATAGGTGTTAGTTTTTTAATGTTGAAGCTAATTTTACCAAACTATTTCAAACAGTATCTTAAGCTGTTCATGATCCACTCAGCCCTCCCAAGAGACTTCTCAAAAATAATTTACAACGTAGCTAATGAGCATTGCAAAAAGAATTCTTAAACCAGCAACATTTATTTTAGATTTTTAAGTGTTGGACTAGTAATTCTGTGTGTATGGATACAGAACTGATGTAGACACAGAAGACTGTAACTGTATGTTAAATCTCTGGTCCTAAGAAATGTATTTTGATGATTTTGATTTTCACTACAAGAATAATCAAAATATAGCCAGCACTGTTTTATGTAATCACTGTATCTATTTTTTTTTCACTCAGTTTTGGGTCTGCAAAGAAAGTCTCTGGCCTTCCAAGATAGAGTAGCTTTTCTGTTTGTTTCGATACTTAAATTCTCTTAAAGAAAAAGAAAATTTTTTTTTAAAAAGAAGTCTTAAACCCTGCATAGGAGAAATAGAGGAGGAAGAAAAGGTATATTAGACTGGCGAGTGAATTGCTAATAGAGGTGATCCCACTGATTTCTTCTGAACAACTTGGCATCCAAGACCCATCCAAAAGGATCACCCTCCTGCTTGAGGGCATCAGTCTATTGCTAGTTTGAGTTGGGAAAAAAATTTCCTGATAAGAATGTCACTGCAGTTATTATTTTTGGGATGACAGCACTTGATACCAACCACTAGTTGCCCTAGAGGGAATCATTTGTCTTGAACCCAGCTGAATAATCATCTTTGTTATATTCTAATCAGTCTATCTAAAACACTGTTGGGTTTTTTCCATTTTAATTCAGCTTTTCTGCATTTCAGAGCTAATTTAAGTACAAGGAATGGACTCTTAATTTCCACTGCTTTCCTTGTTCACAGCCAGACCTAGCAGGAAGGGTTTGTGCAAGGGCTGGTGCATCAATCACAGCTCACATCAGAGGCCTGGAAAGGTCAAATAATAAAACAGAATTTCTGTTTTTAGTTAACTGGAGATCAGACTCCAACTACATAGGGGAAGAAAGTGTCCCACTGCTAGGGTGAACTCCTGACCAAGGCAGAAACCAATGCCATCCTGCCTGTGAGAACCAGGGCTCAAGATCCAAGGCAAGTGCCAGTGAACACCCAGACCTTGTGCCACTGAGTCAGAAACTTCTGGTATGACAGCAATGACCTTCAGCTGAGCCAGATTTCCAATGAACATTGGCAGAAAATATAATCTTTTTTGGGGGAAATAACCAGTTTTGAATACCTTCTCAAATCAAACACATATATATGCCTGTTTCTAAAGGTATATATTCTCTTACCTTCCATATACCCTTATATCTGAAATTGCATAAAAGTAGCGTGCCAGGTGTTGCTCATCTACATATATTTCACCAGTTGCTGGCCTAAGCAGTCTTATCCTCAGATCTGTGATGGTAAAGAAATCTCTCAACTTCTTGGTGGTGTCAAGCTGGCCATAAAGAGAAGCCATGTTGTGAAGCCGAGGTCCAGCAAAAAAAGCAAATCTATCTTTGATTTCGAAGTGGATTATTTTACTATTTGTCATGTACCCGGTGGAGTATTCCTCTGTGCAAATGATTTCTAGGACTGTGTGCTGCGATAAATCCCTCACTGATTTTGGATCCATGTGGAAAGCATCTAAGCAGTCCGTGGCATAGTACTGGTAGGGCTGCCACGTTCGTCCATAGTCGAGCGATTTCTCCAGGATCATTTGGTCTGGACGGCCAGATTCAAAGGTGATGACTATGTTGTCTGTGAGCTCAATGGTTTTATTCCAGGAGAGTGTAATATTAACATGGAGAGGCTTCGGATAGTCCTTCCAAGTTGTGGACTGCCAAAACGTGGAGGGATGTCTTCCTTCCAGATCGAACATCAGCTCTGGAGGGTGAGCCAGTTCCTGGGTACTTGCATCACATTCATTATTGCACATGTAGGGATTCCCCTGGAAAAGAGCAAAGCAGGGTTACAAGGGGCACCACAGAGGTGAGTGTGACACATAAGGTGTTTCTTGACTGAGGACTGCTTTTCTCCAGGAGGGAAGCCAAGAAAGAAAAAACAAATGGCTGCAAGTAATAACTTTATCTTAATGAGATTCATCCTGGCTGTTTTACCTGTTAATGTACAAACACAACATGGAGAGCACCCTTGCTTCTTTAATATACTCCATTTTCTTAATATATATTAAAGAAAGAAAAGAGCTTATTTACCCTGAACTTGGACCAGGGATTGAGTCACAGAAGACTAAGAACAGTATGCAAGTCTCTAAGAGCTCAACAACTCCAGCTCTCCTTAGAAAGATGCAGCAGCCAAAGGGAATTTCTTTTTGAAACAAGCATGTTCCTCAGAGCTCTGCCTAAAAGAGAGCTAATTTTTATGTCAAGTGTATTTTGTTAGCAGTGCAGCCTGTGCATACTCAGTATGAGCCAGTATTCAGTACAATTTCAAGTTTCCTTTCACCCAGGTGGGAAATTTATCATGCTTAACTTGTGCTCCCAGCTCAACACTGCCTTGCCTTAAAACATTTACACTTGCAACCAAAAGCCATTAGAAAAACAGTGCTCTGTCAGCTCCGGGGCTTGATTCAGGTATCTGCCATCTTGTTATAGGGTACCAAAGTACTTCAGAAAAGACTTTTCATGAGGCACCAGGTTCAATTTATCAGGACAAGATAATCCAGCACTTGATTAGGTGGGAGATGTCAGTGGCTCCAGCTGGAACACTGCCGAGGTGGCTGGTGCTCTGAACTGAGGGTTGAGTTAAAAACAGCAACAAAAAAAGCTTGCCAACAGTGCACAGCTTTTACTGCTGCTTGTCCTCTGAAGCAAGGTGAAAGTGAATTATTTTATTTCTGGCCTTTTGATGCATTAACTTTCACACTACAATCTTCTGCTTCTTCACAAAGGCTATTTTGTCTGCAGATTGGGGATATCTTGCAGCAGTTGCCAAGATATCAGACCCTGTAGGCTGCACTGAATCACGTATATCTAATTCCAGCTTTCAACAGTACATTAGTATTTTGCTACTTGTTCATTCTGTGTTTGTTCCAGAGACCAATTGCTGCTCTCTATCCTTCCCTCTGCCTGACACTCAGGTTGTGGAAGAATCCTCTATTCACTGACGGTCAGCACTGCTGGGGAAAAATATGCACATGCCTCTACCTAGCAGAGCTCGATGAGGTCATTAATGTAGCTGTTATTGTCATTAATCAGAGCTCCCTGCACCTGCCCTGAAAAGAGAACAAGCCCTGGCATGATGATCGACCTTTTCTTTTCTTATAATTGCAGTTATACTTCTCTCCATCTCAAAGCCTGAGGGCAATGAAGCTGCTCAATGCTATCCAGTGTGGAAAACAGGTTTCAAACATGACTCTCCACCTTGGCCACCGCTCTGCTCCTTGATATACTCCCACAAAACACAAGCAAAACAACTTCTGCACTCACTTTGACCTCCCCACTGGCAACTTCCTCTTACCTGGGCTGGAAAATACTATTTTCTTTCTCTTTCTTGTAAATATAGCTGAATGCTAAAACTGACAATGATTCACTGGGACTAGAAGCTAGGGAAAGAAACTACAAGACAACAAAAAAGGGTTATTTGAAAACCAGCATGCTGCTTGTTACACTGACAGTTTCAAAGCATGCAGCTGTTACTGGAAATACTCTGCAAAATATTGTCTATAATCTGTTACAGCTCTGATTTCAAGCTCATGGTTGCTATTTCTATGCCTTCCTTTTGAATAAAACAGTGAAAACTAAAAGTAAGTTTCAAGCAGAAGAGCGAAAACACAGATTTTTTTAATATTCAAGCTCCATTTAATGTATCAGATACAAATGCCAGAATTCACTAACTTACACAGGCCTATTTTCCTCAGGGAAAATACACACATTGTGAAAATATACATATTGTGAGATTGTGAAAGGCTCAGCCCCTTTGGCTATATGTAACTCTCAGTTTATCAGAGGCTGCTCAGATGGCATAAACCACACCTGTCTGAGGTTGCCCAGAAAAATCTGGTCACTTCCATCTGTGTACCTCTGACCTAAATGCTTTGTGCTTCTGCTTTGGCAAAAGCAACTCCCCTGGGCAGGCACGGGTATCAAACCCCAACAAATGAAAGCTCCAGTGTAGGCAGACAGGTGCATTAAGCACTGCTGGGGGATGGCTTTAGGCTCCTGCTCCACAAGCAACTGCTGGGTCTGTTGTGATTCTTTGTGCTAAAAACTAAAGCCACTCGGATCCCTTAGTCCCTGCATGCTGGAGGAAGCATGTTTGATGACTTGCAGCAGCTCACCCAGGCTGTATGGGATATAGTGTTTCTTTGTCTGTATTAGTTGATTTATTTCACTCCTTTTGCCTTTTATCTTCTGCATTTTAGCAAAAGCTGAGGTGCGAACAGAATCAGAGAGTACCTGGGAAAGGGGCTCTGAAAACATACAGTATGACAATGAGAGCTGGTAGCCTAGCTTGCAGCTGAAATGCAGTCCACAACTCTGTGCACAGAGCTTTTTAGGGGAAGATTATGAGACAATTCCAATTAATGGCAGAGTGTTGTGAGAAATAGGTCAGAATCACAGTGCTGTCCTGTCCTGCACCTGAAACTCTTACCAGTGGTAACAGTGGTGCCACAACCTGCTGCTGCAACACTAATCACTGCAAATAACAATTCTAATAAAAGCTTCAGGCACATCCTCACCAATAATCTTATTCTTATAATTTTATGGCACAGACTTCTTTTTTAAGAGGTGAATGATTTGATGACACCAAAATAACCTGTGTGGAGTTGCTTAAAAAAAAGAGAATTAGGAGAAAAAAAATCTAAGCTGATTATAAGCCAATAAAATACATGTCCTGAATTCTAACAGGAGGAAACAAATTATGAGTTTATGTATATTCCCCTCTGTCTACTGACATGGCAATTGCTGATGTAATTTTGAAATATTTAACATAATTATTGCTTCAGAGGCTTGGAATCAGGTTCCCTTTTTCTCTATTAGCAACTTGGCTTTCAACTGCTTCTAATTAATCTTAAATGTAATTTGCATGGTAAGTCACACTTACATTACCAAAACAGTCTAAAAGGGTCTTACTCCACACAAATGCCCCTCAGTACATGTACTATTACATAGCACATGTTATGGAAACAATTAATTTAACTGGGATTAGTTACATATTTTAATACCTTGATCTCTATGATAATCCTCTTTAAGACTTTTGTCTCAGTAAAATGAATACAGCAAAGACAAACTTTGCCCAATTTGTGA
Source organism: Pycnonotus jocosus (assembly GCA_013400435.1). Lineage (NCBI taxonomy): Eukaryota > Metazoa > Chordata > Aves > Passeriformes > Pycnonotidae > Pycnonotus > Pycnonotus jocosus. Next base: position 275,220 of record VWYP01026928.1, on the reverse strand, counting down.
AAACTAAGCTCAGTCTGTGTTGGGGCCATCTGAAGGACTAGAGCATTATTAGCATCTTTAAGTAATTTTGTGCCTAGCAGGCAGCCATAAATAGGTTTTCATTCAAGCCTTCCAAGGAGCAGCTCTTCAGCAGGACAAAGTGGAAAATATTTATAACTTTTCAAAATGATATTTAAGCCATTAGGAGAGTTCTAAATAATTAAATACTGATAAATACTTCTAAACACTTTACTGCCAATTAGCATAAAAGGTAGCTGAGTCTTTCCCAACACCACAACCATGACCACCTAAAAGAAACCTGCTCTTTTCCTGTACAGTAATGGGAGACTGGTATCAGATAGCAGGCAAATTAAGGCAGGCAGGCAAATTAAGCTGCTATTGATTTTGGTTTTGGCTGCTCATGGAATTGAAAATATTACTGAAACTATAAGTGCTGGCTTTAGGAGGAGGTACCTGATCTGCAGGCACAGTGAGGACAGGTGGCTGTATGACATGACTTGGTCACATTCAGCCCTGGCTGGAAAAAGCAGAGTTACCTGAGAAGCTCCTGAGCAGGGCTGCCTGATCCCAGTAGGTTTCCCCTCAACTAGCTGGATTTAGTTTAACTAAAAAACCTAGTTAAAACACAGCAGTGTCTCTGTGCCAGCCAGCATGAACCTTTATAGCGGTGTTGGAGGGTGCTGGGCCTGGCTGCAATGGGTGCTGGGGCTGGCCCTGCTCCCCCTGGGCAGCAATGTGTCCTGCCAAAAACCCCTCCAGGAACAGGAGAGTGACCCTAGGGTGAGGATTGAGGTCAAAACCAGAGGTCCAGCAGTAGTGTGACCTCTGAATGTCAGCAGGGAAGCAGCAGTGCTGCAGCTGCTGTTCAAGGGCTGAAGTTTGAGTGCTGCTGCTCAGGTGAAGCCTCTGGTCTCTCACCTGTACAGCTCCTCAGGGGCACCCACACAGGCTCAGGGTTCCATTGAAGATTTGCTTCTTTCAATGTGTTCCCTGTCCACACTAAGACCTCATGGACTTTCTCACTCAGGCACAAAGACAGAGGGGCTTAACTCTTGTGTAGTGTGAATTCTGGAAGCTGTATCACAGATTACATGCTGTAATGGACACCTGGCTAAATCCCTGCAGAGGATTATAACTTGGATTTTCAAACTGCTGAAGGCTGCTGAGGTCAAGGTGGCCAAGATTTTAAGGAGAACCAAAATAAATTTTCAAGAAGTGAGTAACTGCAACTGATTTTTTATACTACTGCCACAAGGTAATTAGATCAGATGCACAAGACAAGAAATAAATTCAGCCTCACTTATGACTGGAGTGTGGCTCTGTGGTAAATTACTACATTCAAGTCACACCTTTGGAAATAATAGAGTATTTTGTTTTCCTTTTCAAAAGATCATTACAATTAATTCAGTTGGTGCATGCTGTACATTGTAGGTGACTAATTAGATAGTAACAACTAACAGCAGCAGTTGCCCTAATGCTTACACTTTGCATGTGGTTTCTAACCAGGAATAACTTGTTTACCATGACAGAGCCAGATTATGAAACCATTACTTGTGAGGTGTTGTTCTGCTAAGGGAAACAGTCAGTGAGGTGGAAGACTGGCAAGGCCCAGGATCTGGTGCATGATAATTGATGTTATCAAAGCCACCACATCCATTAGCTGGTCTGAGAGCGTCTCGGTCAATGTCTGCAGAATTATTGCTGTGATGATGACAGGAATGGCTGTAGACAAGAACATTTTACCATCAGCAGCCTTTCATCACTGCAGTGACAGCATTTTAAGTTAAAGTGATTTAAGTTAAGAAAGAAAAAGTGCTAAAATCTGGGCGGAAGATTTGATGCTCTCTCAAGAGCTCCCAAGTGAGGGCATCTGGATGCCCAGACTAGCACTTTGAACTCTGAGCTGCAGGCTGAACAATGTACATTCTTCAAAATGAGCAAAAAAAAAAGAAAATAAAAGCATGTTTAAATCAATACCTTCTGGGGAGACTTAAAAAGATTAAACCAGGGAGGATGTGACTGGCCAAAAATAGACAGTAATGCTTAACAACTTCATGCACTTTTAAGGTTGAAAGTACATTGTAGATTATGGTTCTGATCCTGCAACAAACTTGGTGTAAGAAGGCCCTTGTAATTCAGATTTTAAAAAGATATTTAAGCCTCTAAAAATCTGGCACTTTGCCATGTGGCACACAAACCTAGCTAATTATTCTTCATGACAACACCTCCACGAGGTATGGAATCCTATACCAAATTTACATATAGATGCAGAATTAGAGAGAAATGCTTTTGCATTATGAACCCGGTAATCCCTGATTATATTGTACTGTTTCTTGCAAAGCCTTTTGGTAGATCATGTGAAGGCATTCCTGGCATACAGAGTAGTTCTCAGATTACTGCCTCTTTTCAATACTATTGATTGAAAATGCTGCATAGGAAAAACATTTTAATATTTGCAGCACCAAAAATGCATTGGTGCATTTGCCAAAGGAATTTACTTCCTAGCAGAACATTCTCTATTTTTAGTAACTTTAGTTATTTTTTGAAAATGCTTTTCCATTTACTCTATGAGGCAAATGGAGTTTTGTTTCCTCTGATATATTTCTACTCACTTCTGGGGAGTGAAAATCCCTCTTTTCCTCACTGCTGCTGAAACTGTCTCTGACTTGGCAACCCTGCTGATCTAACTTTGGCCACTTGATCATTCTGGCACAACCTTATGGCAGATCTTACTGGCACTGACCCCAGTGTGGTTTTGTTATTTCAGAAGCTCAATATCGGTGTTTTCCTCTTGCATCAGCAGGTATCTGGCAACATAATCACTTTTGTATTTATAGCTTTTGCAGTGTCATGACACCCACCCCTGATGCTGGGACCCCACTGTGCTGAGCTCTGGCTGAACAATACTGCAAATGTTCCAAGGAAAACTGAGTTTCCTTTATACCAGATGCATACCTGGACTTAAGAAGTTGGAATCCCAGGGGGTGTAATACCCCCTTCTCTCAGAACAGTGGCACTTGACCTAGACAAGGCAGCCCATCCATGAGAGCCCTCCTTGGACAAGGCAGCAGAGCGTGTCCATCTCCAGCATCCTTCTCAGCTCACATCAGGCCATTTTTGTCTGAGCCAGTTTTCCAGCCATCCTGCTGCCCTGCAGGAGCTCTGGCAAGGAAGTTGTGCAGGAGATACAGGGGGTGTCCTCAATGGGGATAGCTTACAGTGCCAGGAACAACAGCTTGGGGTGTCTCTGCCTTAGGTTTCGTGTTCTGATACAGCTCTCGTCTTGCTCCCTTTCTCATTGTTTTGGACTATCCATGGATTAGAATGGGAGCCATTGAGAAGGTAGAAAGAAGAAATCTACAACACCACAGCTGAAAGGTGCCATTCCTGAGCAAGGAAAAGCCAGCGCAGAGGAAAGTTGGTGCATTATCATGAATAGATGTTATCAGTGATCATAGTCATCATGGAGGGAATGTGAGCATCGAAATCTGAGAAATTATATCACCCTGGTGGGGACAGGAAAAATCAGGGTGCTGCAAACACTAAAAAAAAAAATTGTTTTTTTTGTTCCTTTGTAGTTATAAATGATTGTGTTCAGAATTTTGATCCAAAAAAGAAAACTGCACACCAAAAAGTCAGAGAAACAGGTTTTGATAGCATGGAAGACCCCTGCAGGCCTTAATGTCTCTGCACAGCCCCAGCTGGGAGCAGGGGTTGATGTCCCTGACCAGCCCCACCTGGGCCCCAGGCCAGACCCTATTTAAGCTCAGGCTGAGCTCTCTACCTGGTCCTCCCTTCACCTTAGGGTTGTGCTGCAGCCCTGGGTCCTCCTGTCAGGCTCCCTTGCTGACTCTGCTTTGCCCACTCGTTGTTCCTGGGCTGTCTGATGGCTGTCAGTGTCCCCCAGCTGTGCCCTGGCTGGGGCAGTGCTGAGGTGGCCCTTTGATGGCTCATCTTCCCCTGCTGTTCACCTGGCACTTGCTGAGGGATGTGCACAGCAGAAATGCAAACTCCTCAGCTTGCCCCAGGCTGGTCTGTAGAGTGGAGCTCTTTATACTGGCTGAGTATGAAAGCAGATCATGAGATACCAAACCACGGGAGCATGGGAATTCTGTGCTAGCAAAAACTTCTGGAAGAGTCCTGGTGTGAGGAAAGTGGAACAGCTTTCTGCAGTCTGGGTGGGCTCCTGATCCTCCCATGCAGGGCACAGTGGCTGCTGTGAGCTGTGTGAGAGTGTCAGCAGGGTCTTTTCTGGTACATAAAACACCTGAGCATGTAAATGTAACTAGTTCTGTGTTTTTATTGCCTACAGGCAAAGTGAAGAAATGTGCCTTGTAACAATGCTGGAGGCAGGTGGGTTGTAAATGGCTTTTGCTTCTGTAAAGGGATGTTCTTAGGTTTCAGACTGCTTCCCAACAAAACTCCATCTTCTGTCCCTATGGCCCCCACTCCTGTGGTAAGGGTTTCCATGTCCTCCTGGTGGGCAGCTCTGGAGTAGTTAACTATGGACCCTTGTTTAAAGTATTGATGTCACAAATCCTGGCCAGGATGCAAATTTCTACTTGATTTTTGTATCAGTCAAATGAAGTGAGCATCAGAGCACTGATGTGTTTAACTGAGGAGCTGCAAGAGTGTTCAGTGCAATCCTATCCTGTGCTGATTTCAGTAAGTGCATCTTTCTTGGACAGCTCTTTATGTACAACATCCATCACAGCCCTGGAAAAGTCATGTATGTACAAACTGCCATCTCAGGTTAGAAGTGAGCAGTATAGAAACACAAAATCCTGAGGTTAATGGAAAATAAATGTACAGTGTTGTAATGACTTGAATGAAAACTACCTGGCTCGAGATCTCTTCATTAATGAAAGAACCATGATTTTTCCATATATAATTCAAAAGGAATTACAGTGAAAAGTTTTCATCAAGCTGTTACTGGTTAATTATACCCTATTATGGTAAGATGTTGGATATAACAGGAGGGATTTATACCGCAGTTTAAAATTCTTCTGTCCATAACAGATCTGGATTAAAACTCTCCATTGTTGAGTTGACACTTAAGTAGCTTAATGGTAATGCTGAATGCATTATTTACTTATTGTGAAAGAGGTAAAAAAGCTCCTTATTCTTTTTTCTCTTGGCTGTGATGTTTTTCAATCCAGAAGCTTTTTAAAATACTATGTAGGTCATTAACATCACTTTATTAACTATCTGAGTGTCCACCAAAGCAGATTCTCATAGCTTTTTTTTTTAGCACACAGCTATTCTACAGTGTCCAAATAGTTAGGGAAGAACTGCTGAATTTGATTTGAACTTGAAAAGTGGTTTACATAAGCATGTACAAAAATGTAAAGTGCAAAACAACAAACTATTCTAAACAAGCAAAGCTTTTTTGTCTATTTCTACTGTATTTAAGTATAGAGTAATAAGAAAAGTCTGCTTTATTACAGACAGTTACTGCAAAGCAAATAATAGGAAGATTTTTTTTTAAATAACATCCACTTAACCCCTCTACTACTGGCTTCTGTGCAAGTTCAAACTAGGTAGTAGGAGTCTGAAATGCTAATGTCCCTCTAGGATTATGTAAAAACAACTTCACACTCCTATGTGTAGTTCATACAACAGCTCAATTTATTTGTTAGGCTCGGCCGGCTGATCAACATGATAAGTAACATGCTTTATAATTAGTTTTTAATAAATTGGGAATTTTCAGATTCAGTGAAGCTCAAATTCTGGTTACAAAGCAGTACTGTGTAGTTTCAGAGGGGTAAGTGCCTGTGTATGCAGACAGGGCCCTTCATCCACCTGCTGCTCTCTCCCCCAGCACAGCAAAACAGACCAAGGGCTTCCAGTCACTACAAGTCAGTCTGCATTAAATTAATATAAGGCTACTCTTTAAAATAGCATAGACATCATTCTTCTGGGTTTGAGAGCGGGGGGGAGCCTTGAAAAAAATTGGAAAACAATTTAAGAAATGCTGTTGTGCTGCTTTTCTGGCCCAGCAACTTCCAGTGGATCTCTCTCCTTCAGGATTGCACCTCTGCCATGGTCTCAGTCCTGCCTCAAGTATAGCAATGCCTCACACATAGCAATGTGCTGCTTGCTCATCCCTCTCCCTGTTTGCCTGCCCCTGCAATTCTGCAGGGGAGCTGATGGTCTCTGAGCTGGCTGCTTCTCTCTAAGCACAAATTTCCTACAATTTTGGGAGATCCCGCAGTTGTGCCTAGAAATTATGCTGCCCTGTTGGTGAGTTGGATGTGTCTGAAAAACAAGTACTTTTTTGCCCTGGTGTAAAGTTTTTCACCTAGTCAGGTCTCTGCTCTGAGGCACTGCTCGGGCAGATGAGTGCTGGTACGACCAGAAGGGATGCAACAGCTGGGAATGAAGTGAAGCAGTGCAGATTGATTGACTGGCTTAAGGGCAACATAAAAATGCACCCTAAACAGTGAGCAAAGAGCTAAATTATGCCTATGCTGCTGTACTCTTATCTGTTAAAAGGTCACTTACATACAAAACCAGCTACTTGCATGTGCAAGTGTTATTTATGTTGTAGAAGACTTCTCAGGGGGTGTATGTGTCTGTTGGACTTAGACACAACCATTTCTGTCCCAATAAAATGAATTTCAGTACCTATGTTCCCCCAAGGCATCATTACACTTTTATTCTGACAAAGAGCAGCAGGATTTAGGACAACAAATTCAGATTATTTCTGTTCTGACAGATGTAAACATAGCACCTGCAAATGCTTACCCTGGTCTTCACTGCAGGTATTGGTGTTGCATTTTCAGCAATCTAAATTCAGGTATGAAGAATTCTGTTTCTTCTACTGGCAGTATTTTATTTCCTCTGTATTTACACATCTGTGTGAGCGTGCTTTATATTTTTAATTTGCTTCACCTGATAATTTTATTCTTTCCTGAAAGTGGAACTGTAGACTATGGTACACCTGGGAAGTACAGCAGTGTGGTGGAAGGTATATCATGTTATGTCATTGTGATTGTAGGTTTTGTGTTTTACTCTGAATACTGGCAGACTGTTTCACTGGAGATAGCCAAAGGCACTGTAGCAAGCTATTCCAATCAACAAGAAGTTTATACAAAATTATTTTCATGCACAGAAATGCACAACAGCTGTACTAGGAACTAGTTAATAGGGAAACTAACAAAATCAAATCCCAAACCTTACCTAGCCTTGTGAAGACAGAGTCCTTGTTTAAGTATTCACCCTCAGAAACAAGATCTTAAAATTTATTTCTCACTTGTAATTTTCACCAACTTAAAAGATGTTATTTGCTTGCTTGGATGTGCAGCTACACAGTCATTCTGCAAAATCTGTGGGATATTGACTATGAATTATGGCAAGACAATGAGCAGAAGAAAACCAAACCCTCCACGGTATTCATTAATGGTTGCCTGTGACAAACCACTGTCAGCTTTAATAGTTTTCCTGGGGTGATTCCTGCTTCCTCTGTGGGAGACTTTTGAGATTGCTAAAGAGGATTCCTAAGTAGCAGCAATAGTTAAATAACTTTCATCAAATGTAATGCAAAACATAGTTAGAAAAAAGTTATCTCCAATTTCATTTTATTTCTTCCTAAAGAAGTAATCTTCTTAGAACAGATGGTCTAATCAAATACCTGCACAACCTACACTAAGCAATGTATATATTCACTAGAGCATTACCAAAACAGTGAGCTGATGTTTTACTAATCACCCCAATGAGAGAAATGCTGAGTGCCATTCAATAAACAGGTAATTTCCCAAAGCTGGACTTTTATTTTGTTATCATGGAAATTAGACAGCTTTTGCAAGTCAAGAGAGGCTGTGCTCCCCAGCTCTGGCAGTCCTTTATTCTGCATGCTATCACCCCAGTTTGAATAGGATGTAGTGTGGTAGCTATGAATAAGCATAGCAAAACCAGGTCACTTAGAGCTGTAAAAAACCCTTTCAATCCATGTTTATGTAATATTGCATGTTTATGTAATGTTTTGCATGCTGCTTTTTTGCTCTAAATCTCCAAATGACTTACAGCCATGTTCAGCTGCCTACAAAGTTACAGGTGGGGGAGATCAGACAGAGAGGTGAAGTAATCAGTGCTCAGACAAGTGGTGGCTGAGCCAGACCCTCTTCCTTTGCCACACAGGCCTTTTTTTTTTTTTTCTTTTTTTTTCCTCCAAAGAAATTTTTTTTATCAATTGTTTTTTTCAAAGAGAAATCTTTTTATTAATTCTGTGGCTAATGCCATAGAGGAAAGAAAGTGCAAAGCCAGACAACAAGTAAAAAGGACTAAAGAGACAGAAGAATTTCTTTTTTTGTTAGGGATGTCTCAGCTGTGCTTTTGGGACTGTCTGCATCTGTAGGCACTGTTCATCCTACTCCACAGTGTTATTGATTCTGTGCTCATGGATCTCGTGCAAAATTATATTTCTACAGTAACTGTAATTTTATTTCTGATCCCTAAAGTCAGTATTATTTTTGACAATTTTGCACCTACTAATACATCTACTGTCATTTTTAGTAAGTTTTAGAGCTGATGTATTAACACTGAATGTCAAGCACAATTAGAATTGCTGATGGTTTGCAGAAACACTGTTAATATATGTACCCCCCATCTTATTATTGCTACAGAATCTGCACTCATTTCTGTTGAATTTGGTCAGTTTTTTGTTACAGGATTCCCATGCTTAGAGGACCTTTGCATGTATGTGAACCATTTAAAGGAAGAATGAAAAAGAATATAAACAATAACGATAGCTGTAAGTGAAATCCAATTTCACCTCACTTCCCTTAAAAGGTGGGCCAGTTGTTTTCCCTTCATTTGTGTTTGTCAAGATGATAAAATAAATATTTTTAATGAGTTACAGTGTATACCTACATAATGTTATAGAATTGTTATAGAATTGTTATAGAAACAAATTTGAATGTCGAATTTCATTACACAGTGAAGGGATGTCTTATTAGTATTCACAATGAATTGTGTGATGTCTTTCCACATTCAAATTAGAGCACATAGTGCTTTGAAAAAGAATAAAGTCACTCATCAAATCCACATTAGGATACTGCACCAATGTAAGTAATTCAATCAAAAAAAAAAATCCCCACGTATTATCTTTTGAGGAAGGGTTGCAAACTTTGTGATAAACTGGTAATTTGTTCAGTTCTGTGCTGGAGAATGTCATGTAATTTCCTTTATTACATATGTCCATAATAAAAAATAACCACACAGCCCTGAAAAATATACAATGACTTCCTAAAATCATTAATAATGTTATGTGCAAATTTATACTTCAGGTACAATATTGCTTGCACTGCCTCCTGACAACCTGTCATTTAAAAAACTTATTTCATCATATCATGCTGGGATATGGAGAAGCCCAAGTGGCTGTGGGGCAGTGCTGCTGAAAGGGAAGGAAAGCAGCTGCTCCTGTCCCGTGCAGAGCGCAGGGGTGCAATGTCTGCAGGATCCCTGCTGCTGCCTCAGGTGGGCACCTCACAGCAATGAGGATAAAACCAGTTCCCAACAAGGTTTCATAGCCTCAGGTACTGTCCCAAATGACAGAGTACCCCCCAGGTCTGAATGTGAATATTCTACCTAAAGTAAAGCAAGAGCATCTCCAAGTGTAAGAAAGGCTTTTGATAAGGTATGTACCACTTGTAGTTAACTCATCAGACATACAGCATGCAAGCAACTCCCTTAACTGAGGCAAACTTGCCTCCTGGGTTGGTTATAAAGCAATTAAATCTCAAGATGAAGAGGCCTCTTTGCCTACAGAGCTGTGGCAAGACTTCTGCAAGCTGGGGTTTCCCTGTGAACCTCTGCATGCCTCCATGTAACCAGGAACAGCCATGGATTCATGGGCTGAATTGGGCTAACTCAGGTAACTCAGTGAGACCAGGGCAGCCTGGGCCACGCAGTGGTGCTGATGCTGGGCCATGCAGTGCTGCTGCACCATGCAGTGCTGCTGCGCCATGCAGTGATGCTGGGCCATGCAGTGGTGCTGAGCCACGCAGTGGTGCTGGGCCATGCAGTGCTGCTTGCCTGTGGGGATGTTGTGCTGCCAATGCTTTTCCTGTGCTATTAACCCCCTACAGAGATTAAATCTTCATGTCCATTCTAGGACAAGACAACTGTAACTCACCTGCACTGTAGAATGAATACAACCTAAAAAGGATCTGACTTTTGGCAAACATTAGGTGGAGAAGTTTCTCACAAGAAGAGACTGAATGCAATTGTTCTGTATTGGTAAAAATAGATTTCCTACAATCGCCTGCTGGGATGCCTGAAGGTAAAGCTTAAGGACAGGGTTTCCTTTTATCCTAATGCATTTCAATCTATTACAGACCAAGTTGATAAGAGAAGCTCTAAGTATGCTTCTTTCCACTGTACCACCCTGGGAAGTAATAAATTACAGCATATTATGTTCCCGATCAGCCCTACCCATCACACGTCTTACAGAAGATGTGATAAAGAGAAACACCTTGGCTAGAGTAATGCAATTAACTGCTGCCATTTGAAATGTGAAAAATTACATTCTCTTATCCTAGTTGCTCAACTAATTTTGAGCAAAAGTGCTGTTTAATGACTTGAAGGTTGACTGTATGACTACTTGCCAACAGACTCTCGTTTTTTGCAGCAGGTGCAAGAAAAGTCAAAACTTTGCAGCAGCCTGCGGTGTCCTGGCTGTGCATCCCAGAGGCCAGGAGTGCTAAGGGACAGCCCAGCTCCACCTTAGCTGTGTCTGTGAGGGGCACAACAGGGACAGCCCCTGCCCAGCCCCTGGATGTGCTTCTGCTGGCAGCTGGCAGCTGGGCAAGGCAGCATCTGAGGCCAGAAAGGGACATGACTCCATGTGCTCCTACAGAGACTCTGTAGCTTAAACAAGCTACTGCTGCTCAGCATTTATCTTTAAATGGGTATTCTAGGTTAAAACTGGAATTATAAACTGGAATTTTAGGTTCCAGTTAGTATGAAAGGAGCTGTATGAAGTGCACTTACTAGAATGAGAAGAATCTGCTTATAAAATGAGTCAGTACTTGTAAGGGTGCAAAAATAAAAGACCTCAGAGAAGGGCAGGTATTCCCTCATCTGACAGAGAATTTAAGGCTCTACTACACTACAAACCACAGCCATATGCCCCTTTCTTTAAAGGTATGCAACACTTACATATTTTCATATTAAAAAGCTTTGCATATAGCATCTGAGTATTTTCAGGCCCCAGTAAAGTGTTTTACGGATAAGAAGAGGCACAGCTCTGCTTATAACAATGTCTTTAGGCAGCATACAAAATCACCTTGTTCCACATGGCCATCTGTGATATGTTAATGCAAAAGTAAAAAAGAAAAAAGCAACTTCAAAAGATGTGCCCTTGGATTTTTTTAATTTTCATTTCTCCTGATTTTTCACTGGGCATTTACTGAAAGTGCTGCAGTGAGATCAATGGAAAATAACTCCAAGTTTTAGCTTATAATGGAAGCAAACATAAGGCTGTAAATCATTTTAAATGGATTTGAGATAATTTTTGTGAATTCTGTTATATAGCACTTGAATGCACCAGTTAATAATACACTGGGGGCACATGCAAATTCAAAAAGTTGGCCAATAATTAAATATATATAAGAAAAAAGCAAGCCTCTTAAGGTATCTTTGATTTCAATAACTCATAGTGACGTAGTAAGGTTATGGAAATTATGTATTAATGTAATTTATTCAAGAAGCTTAAATTAAGAGATACTTGTCTTTGTCATAGGAGCTATTAAATAAAAAAAATCTGCTGTTTACCTCTCATCTCCTTGCAAACATTTGTGACTCTGTATCTCTACTTATCTGTATATATTCTGCAACACAGTGCTGACTAGCTTTTAATCATAAAATCAATTCCTCCATCTGATATCATGCCTACTCAAGTTCCTTTCCAAGTTCCTTCATATTTCTTAGACTGCTTTTCTAGACTTCATTTTGTAATAGTTCTTTTGCGGACATAAGAGAAGCTTAGAATCACAATTATATATATATTTATGTAACATTTTCTTATTGGGTCCTGTAACTCCCCAAACCTGGAGAAACTGCCTGCCTCCTTGCAGGTATCTGAACTTGGCTGATGCCAAAAGTTTGGATATGATGCTCAAAAATAGAAACTTCTGACTTTTTAAAAAAAATCTGCAAGCACATAAGAAAACAATTTTAAACTGTGTGTTGAATATACTAAGGGATATTTAAGTAGTTATAAAACAATCCTATGCCACAGAAAATATTTTATTGGGACTTTATAGTTTATTTAAATTCTCTGAAGTTCCCTTCAATGAGGCAAATCCTATCCTGAGATTCAATTAATTTAATTCCTAGACATGAATTTGCTGAAACCAACAGATGCTCTTACTGAATAAACCCTGAATAGCAATTGGATAAAAGCTCCAGGAGGTATCCCAGCGCTTGTGAAGTCCCAGATCATCCTGTCACTTCCCAGCAGCTTTTAACTCTGTGTACACTCAGCTCCTCCCAAGCTGCTCTTCCTTCAGCTGCTCCCCCAAAATGAGGAGGCAGTTTTAGATTGAGGAAAAACTGAAAGTCACCGCTCTGCTCCTGGAGCTTGTCGGTGTGGCAAGGCTTAGGACAAGATCCCTGCAGCATTCTGGGGCTGTGGGGAGTCCATGAAAACAGGGAATGGGGGCCACAGCCCCACCTGAAGGCAAAAAAGGCAGCAAAACAAGAGACTCAAGTAAGTCTGAACAGCAATTGTGTCTCTCTGAGTGTAAGGCAAGCGTGTTTCATACCAGTGCTTGCCTTCTCAGGTACTGCCTTTGTTAATTAAAGAAATGCTTTCTAATAGAATAGCTGTCATAGATGATATAACGCTATCACTTTGATATCTTAATTAAATTACACTGCAGGCTCTGAGTCCTTCAGGACACCTTCATTTAAGATGCTCTGTGTTTGTCAGTCACCATCACAAATGGGATTTTGTTTTGGTGTGGTTTTTTTTGTTTGTTTGTTTGTTTGTTTGTTTTTTTAATACCTACAAATGCCTGGCTTTATTAGTTGAGTCCAGGCTAGCAGAGTGAAGGCTGGCATGGCATGATGTAACTACAAGAGATTAGACTGTACAGGCACATTTGTTCAGGTTTTGACTAGCTTTTATACAATAATGAATCTTATCACCCTGTAGGAGAGTTTAATGTAAATTATACAGCAATGGTGCTAAAATGTGGATTATGCAGTGGATAGTCCACATTTTCCATTAAAAATCACAGATGTCAAAGAGTCTAAACTCAGTGTTTGTCATCCTGCTTCTTATTTGCAGCAGAGGAGCCAAATTTCAGCTTAGGCAGTGGTGCAAGGGGCATAACTGTGTTGTATACCATAAGTCTGTGTAAAATGCATATACTTCAGTTACATGAACAAGATTTATACAGTGGTTGAAGCTAAGCAGACAAAAGAGCTTTCTGCTGGCTGTCATTCTGTTGAATGTTTTAATTATTGCTATTTGTTTACATGTTGGTACTGCAGTGGCATGTCACAGAGCGGTGCAAGCCCACAGCTTGCTGAGGGCCATTGTCCAAACACGGGTGAAGACAACCTCTGCCTGGGGGCACTGCCCATCTTGACAGCATTTTAATATCTCTCATTGTCAGTTTTATTATTCTGTTGATGGCCAGCTGCTCTTTTGTCACTATTACAATGACAAGCTGTCAAGCATGTGCTGGTCACAGCAAAGCTCAGGTGTTTGCTTGTTGCTGTGCCTTGGAGAAGGGGATGCAAAACAGCCCCATCCTACACTCCTGAGTAAATCCAAGCAGGAAAACTTCAGGAAGCAGCAGAAGTGTAAGAAGAAAATATTTACATATATCCATATATGTATGTGGTGCTGTTACTCTGGCACTTGTGATGGACAAGTCCTTCATGTGTCACTCCTGACTCCCATGAAGACTGTGGGAATCTTTGCACTGATGGAAATCGAAGCAGACTTGCTCCTAGATGCTCCAATTATGGAAACAGCAGCAAGAGCTTATGAGACAAAATTTTCTCACACTAGGTGAAAAAATAATGAAGGGGCAAACTGTATTCCATGTGGGACACTGAATAAAATCAGTCTCTTAATGATGAATAGTTGCAAAGGTTAAAAAAAATGACATTGCAACAAACAATGTGCCCTTCTAGTCACCTCAGATGAGGACTGATTCACTGTGTTTCATTGTTTGGCATTATTTTATTACTGGACTTAACTTGATGCAAAATTATGTATCCCTTAATATATCTGCATTAAAAAACTGCCAAACACCAATTATGAATGATGACATTTAAAAAAATTCACCAAGTGAGTTCTAATTAAGTTACAAATAGACTGTTGTGCAAATAGAACTGCTGCTCTGAGGGCAGGCTGCAGCATGGCAGCAGCCAGGCAGGCACACACAACGCATGTGTGTGCTAGACTTTGCAACCAAAACTTTCCTCAACTGGTGAAATACCAAGAATAATAATTACTTGGGAGAGTTATCTTGTGAGAAAATACACCATTCATCTATAAAGGCACTGCAGTGTCCTAAGTGATTTCATGCTTTGTGCTTTTTAAAATCATTCTTTAAAGGGCCATTGCAGTGTAAGCCAACTCCATGGTGAGAAGGCTGCAGGAAGGATTTATTTGAGTTTTGAATCTGTAGTAGAGCAGATGAGTGAGAAGGGTTGGGCAAGGCTTATTAATTTTTTGCAATAATTCAACACAAGCAAGTACTTGTAAGAGCAATACATTTCCCTTCTTGCAGTACATTTGCTTTTTCAGTTTTAGAAGAAACTCTTGTTTTTTAACAGTCCTCCATGACATAATATAGAAGTCACATGCAAAGGAGGTCCTGTGTTGCAGTCCTAAACTGCTCCAGAGTTTGAGGGGAGATTATGTCTAGCTTTCTGGATGATATCAAGGGAGACTGAATAAAATCTCTTGAAAAATACACATTCACTCTTTAGTGCTGTGAGGGCAGATAATAGATAATCTGGACTTATAGTGCTTATATTCTTATCTTTAATGAAATGCTATGGGAAATCTGTGTAAATCAGGATGAAGTGGGAATAACTCTTCTGACTTTATTAAAGCTGCAACAGACAACAAAAAATTTAGGAAATTAAATCTTTAAACAAAATATTCAGAAGCTGAATATTTTGATATTTGAATATGTGAACTAAATTATATTTTGGATGCCTGACTAATTGCAACTGATGCTGGTGTCAGACCAAACTGAATCAGAGAGGTGGTATTGGTACAAAACAGGAAAGGAGGGGTGTGAAGCACTGAGGTCAACAGAAAAAAAATGCAAAAGCCAAGTGAAGTTTAAGAAGACAACTTCTTGTTACTGTTTTCTTCCTCTTTGGTCCTCAGTTATTCCAGGTCATTCCCCTGAACATGTGTCATGGTTTAAGCCAGCTGCTCACTCACTCCCCCTGCACGAGAGTGGGGGCAAAATTGGAAGGGTAAAAGCCAGAAAATTCATGGGCTTAAAAATTTATAGGAAAAGCAAAAGCCAGGCACATGAACAAAGCAAAACAAGGAATTAATTCACTACTTCCCATCTACTTCCCATGGACAGGCATTTGTGCCCTTTTTTTTTTTAAATCTGTGCTAACACAGTCCAAATTTCTGAACCACCTTCACACATATAAAATCACATTTTCATTTTGCTGGGTATGAGGCAAAGGATTGAGTGTCCAGTCTGAAGGCAGTGGAGGAATTTTGCAGACAAAAAGAAAAGCAAAAGGAAACAAAAGGTTGCTGTCTTAAGATGGATAAAGAAAATGGGATGTAAAAGGGCTAGATTACAAAAAAGTGAGTTACCATTAAGAAATTTTCCCTAGTGCCTGATTTCCTTTCACTCCCCTAGCTTAGTAGACATTATGCTACACGACAAAACAAATGGTAAGGACAAGAACTTCTCATGTGGAACAGCCAGAAGTGCAACTTTGTACATTGTATTTCTCTCCCTTTCCCCCCAATAGTCTAAAGATGCTCTTATAAAGAGTCTATGCTTGTGAACAGAAATAGGCTTCTAATGGAACTGAACCAAAATTTATTTTTATGGCTTGCAATGTTCAGTAATTTTACTTAACATGCCATTTTTGAAACTAAATGCATGACAGAGAGAAAAGTATGAGACACAGCAAATGCACGAAGGAAGATTTATACATTTCCACTGAAAAATAAACTGCTGGTCTGGTTCACTGACACCAAATTCCTCCAGCACTAGGCAACTCTTGCAGCTAAGTCTCCTACAGTGTTTGACAAATAACTCTACTTCTTAAGGTGCTTCTGAATTTATTTTTTTCTTTTCACATGAGGGAAAGATGTCACAGTTTAACATTAATTGATTTACTGCATGGACCAGTGTGAGAGATCCCACTGGCCACTGCATTGGTTGGTATTGCAGCACAGCATTTTGTTTGCTGCATGCAGAGATTCAGCAGCAAGTTAAAAACTTGTTAACTATCTGTTTGGTGTTACTGTGTCACATCCATCATCACCACATCTAGAACCCTCTATTTGACAGTTTATCTCATTATAACAACTAAAAGGAAAAGGATCCTCTGAACTCTTTCTGACTGGGGCTCCCACTGGCTCCACCAGGAAAACAATTAGGAAACCAAGCTGCTGTTGGAAATACTACCATCTTAAATGCTTGTTAAGAACTTTTATCAGGCTCTAGTGATTATTTTTAAGTTGAAAGAAAAGTTTCCTTTTTTTCTGCTTTATTAGCCCTCAATTAAAGTGAATTATATGAATGAACAAAGACAAATTTCACATCTGCTGTGAAGTTATACACAGCCTTATAGCTTATTGCCCTTTTTAAAGAACTGCATTGGAAGGCAAATTAAAAAACCTATTTAGAGCATGGATGATTGCTGAATTGTTTTACATTTTGTCTTCTTTTCAGAACCTTTTACTGTTGCAAACAGCTGTATATGATCCTGTGTTTGGACAAAAAAGATGAACAGCAGCAAATATGACCTGTGAGCCTATCTGGTTAATAAACATATTTCAGGAGAGGTACAGGAGATAAACAAAAATCAAATGGTTCCTGCCTTTATCCTTTGCCAGGCTCAAGGATGTCTCCTAATTTGACTTGAACATATTTCTGAATTCCATTAAAGCTAGTGTTCCTAAAAATACCTGTAAAATAATTTAGATACTAATTGGAACATTGTGGTTTTTCCCCACAGGAAGCTTCATATTCCTACTCCTGCCTCAAACCAGCCAATTTCTAGGAGAAACATCAAGAAATTCATTGCATTTGCCTGCAAAGCCTGGGTCACTCTTGCCAAATGATGAGATTCAAGGCCTAGAAACTCGGATATTTCCAGACTGTGTGCCAGCTACAGCCAGGATTCAGGCGGGCTCTTTTGTTAACCATTTGTCTCACCCATACAGATCTGCCAGTTGGCATTTTTCTGTGTGGTTTTCAATTTCTTTTCCCTTATTTTAATTATGAGAGGTACACCAGTAGCTGGGGCTGTGTTACTGTCTCTAGACTGAGGCATTCTAAGGTAAATGCTTGTTTTATACATCATCTTCTGCTTTCTAACCTTGTATTGATGCAGGAGAGTGTCACAACTTCTTGATGTGGCAGGTGTAGGTATCCTCACTTCTCAGGCGCCTGGCCTCAGTGGTTCTGCAAATGTTGAAGCCTTAAAGATGTTTTCCCCACAGAATCCACAAGGTAGATGCAACAAGTAATCAATCTTAGGAAACAACAATCAGGAAATCTCCTAACGAACATCCTACACAAACGCAGTAATTAATCTAAGCTCTGACCTGAATGGCAATGAAAATCATCAGCTTGAAATGGTGTGCACACTGTACTCATTTTTTTGGCTGTCTCAGATAGCCTGGTACAAGCAGTACAAACATATTGGGCTGTTTTGAAGAATACTAATTTCAGGAGGGCAATGTGACATGAGTGGTGAGTGCAGATCAGGTGTCTGCTCTTACATGTTCAGACTGAGGCAAAACACAATGTCAGTGTCAAAGCAGATCAGGAAGGATATAATACACCCAGAAACCAAAAACCCCAAGCCATCAAATCTAGCACAAACCACACAGCAAACCCAGTCCTTTAACCACAAAGCCTCAGACAAGTGATTGAGGGCTGTGAGCAATAAGTGGTGGAGAAAGAGATGTGTTTGGCACAGGTTCAAATTAGGCAGTGTAAGCTCTCCTTTATTAATTAGGAGGACATGCAGTTTGAAAACTGCAGGCTGATCTTCAGCCAGTGGAAGTCAGCCTAGTGCCATCTTACTCAGTCCAGCTGAAGACAGTAAGGCAGTTTTTTTGAGACAATACTTTTTTTAATCTGAATTAGTAAGTAAGACTTGAAGATTTTAGAAAATGAATGTGTTTCTTCTTCACTTGGCACCAGCACTGGGCATTAGAAGCAGGTGGGCAGGTTGCAGCCCCCAATGAGCAGGATGGAGGCTGCTGTGCACAGCAATGTTTCCAGGGCAGTACTGCAGAAATATTTTTAGTAAGAGCAAAAGCATTTCCCTGAGGATTAAAATAATGCATCTTCTAACAACTATACCTCTGACAATCTTTTCTTTTACACAGTTTTTCTTTTTTTAAATCCGTCTACCAAAATTAACCTAGGAAATGCCTAAAGAGATGCCACCAAAAATAAACTCTTCCTTGGACAAATACAGGTAATCCTTACTGATTTTCACTATCAGACAGGTAAAGATGGGGTTTATTAGTTTATTTATTTACTGTTTGTTTATTTAGTTTGGTTGTCATTTCAAAATGATGGAGGGGGGTGGAAATAGGAATTCCTTGTACTTTTTCTGGTGGTAGCTCACTCTAGTTGAGGTTGTGTGGATGTTCCCCAGGGACTGGTGAGAAATGCTCATCATGGCATTTTTCTCAAATGACACTGAAGTTGTCTGGTGAGTCATTAGATCCATCACCTAAATGTAACTATGCATCAAGCACATTATACCACGTCCATGAAAAGGTAGGGCTGGCCAAAGGATGGGAAAGTCTGACAGGGAACTGTTGAGCAGTTACATGTCAAGAAGAAAACTAATTGTTAATAATAACCTTGTTTACTCATAAAGAAAGAGCACGAGGACAATGAAAAAGAAGGGAAAAAAACCCAGAGAGGTGTGGAATACAAGAACAGGAACACACTAATGATGGTTCAAGAAACACTCCAGCACAACTAATAAAATGTAAAATAGATTTTACTGAAGATTTTTTCTCTTCAATAATTATTTTCTGCTCTTCCCTGTGGTGTTACCACAGACAGCTCTTGTTTTCACTTCCTCTGCCATGGTTAAACACACATCTATGTTTTCCTTTTCCATATAGTGTGAAAGTAAAAGAATTGTTTTCCTAATTTCTCAGCTGCTGTAAGAGCACTTGTTGCCATTTCCACCGCGCCCTACACTTTCTTTTCCTTCACCACAGAAGGAATCAGCAACTCCCAAATCAATTTTTCTTGCCTTCCATTCCACAGAGGATGTGAACTGCAGAAAAAAAGCCTTCTCCTTCCCTCTGTCCTCCCTCTGTCATGCTTGTAGCTCGTGAAAAACTTTGAGATTTCAAAGTCTGGGCTCTGAGCTGAACATTAAACTGAAAATTTGAAAATTTCACTTGGAAGAAAATTTCCACCAATTTCTGTGTCTAACAAATGTAACTTTTAAAAAATGTTAACACAAAACCCTTTGTATTGTTTCAGGTTTTTGGGAAAAAGAAGAAGAAAGAAAAAAAAAGTGGGATACAGAGAAGCAAGAAATGGCAGTCTAGACATGCCATGACTTTTATTTGTGAGATTTTCATAAATCATATGAAATGAATATTTTCAATAAAATTTTTGTTGTGACAAAATCAACCTGACTCTTTATTTCAACAGGTAACACCATCTATTAAAAACCCAATAAACCAAGCCAGACCTGCAGACTCTCTCTCACCAGTCCAGTTGCTCTGGTATACATGAGCAGATGAAATATATTAAGGGTATCCCTGCTGAAATGTAAAATGCAAGTGCTGAGGAGCTAACCAAGCTGTCTGAAAGCATAGCAGCTGGGCTGGGACAGCAAAGGAGGAAGGTCAGGAACCCTGAAAAGAAAAGGGATCAATACCAAAGTCTTGAGAGGAATGCATTCAAGTCCTACAGAGAAAAAGAAAACTACCTTAGGTGAATTGTCAGAAGTAGCTGCCTGTTCAAAAAATAATGGTGCTTCTTCTTTTGCTCAAGTTTCTTTTCTTTTCATTTCTTTTTCTTCTCTGCTTTCCCTCGATTGATAACAGGAAAAAAAAAACCAGTGCCTCTATATGCTATTGCAAAAAAGTTGAAATTTGGCAAGTGCAAAAAGGCTAGGAAAATAAAAGATTAAAAATGTTAAAGTATATTCAGCAGCCAAGAAGCTGACCCAAAACCACAGGTAACAAGTTCATGCAGATGTCAACCTGGAGTTCAGATGGATCAGCATTTCAAGCAAATTTTCTGCAGGGTTTTTAGAGAGAAAGCTAAGAAAGAAGATAATAAAACTGGAAGTAATCTTTCAAGCTTACTTTGGCCATGCAGTCCCCTCTGCAGTTCTGCTTAATGGAAGAGATATTCAAATAGTCTAGATTTTTTTTTTTCTGCAAATTTCTCAGCTGGAAATGGTTTATTAATTAATAGAAATTATTGAGAATCCCCACTAACTAATAATCTCCAGCTCTGAAGAATGGTTTGCTTTCCCTAGACATGGCATCAAGGGAGAGCTTGAGTACCAATCCTGGGCTAGGGACAAGGTGCAGGAGGAAGGAGAGGGAGCACAATGCTCACAACCCCATCCCATCCCCTGCTCCCACATCTCTGCATCTTTCCTGAGGCTCAGATTTTGTCTAAATGCTTTGATAACCCTTGCTATGGTGGGACTTGAAAAATATTGATGTTGATAGAGAAAATGAGAGCAAACTTGTATGAATTCTGCTAAAGCTACAGATGTTAGTCTGGATTTAACTCACACAAATCAGAGCACAGCATGGACCTAACCAACTGAAGAATAGGAATTACTGTACAAAAGGCAACACTGCATAAACCGAAGATCTATAAAATCTCTTGGTTCTGAGGGGTCTCTGTATTTTTATCTTAGCTACAGCTATGATGTGCCATGAGATATGATGCATGCTAAAGACCTTGGCTATCAATTAGTAATAGGCAGGAATGAAAGATGAATATCTAATGTTTGACTGATCCAGCCTCCAGTGAGAGTGGCTGGGTATTTTAGATGCATGCCTGCATTTCTGGGCAGGATACAGTGAGAGGCTTGATGCCCACAGCAGTTGGCACCAAACAGTTGGCAGCTTCTTCATCTGCCTCTCAGGAGAGTGCCTGCTTTACACCAGGGTTTGGTTTCATGTTTAAACCTGCCATGGAGAATGACACTGATGATCAGCAGAGAGACAGTCAGCAAAGGCACAGCAAGAGGGAAATGTTGTCTGTGCAGTTCAAGTGACTGCTCAGAAATGGGTTAAACCTCCTGTGGCACGGTCACCATGGATTCCATGGGCCTTGGGGGGCCCTGTGCCCCCCACAACCTGCCCCCAGCCCCAGCACAGGCGCACAGTGGCTACTGTCCATCCCCACTTTTTTAAGCTCCTCTGATCAGAGATAAAGTTATATCTAAGGAGGATTAATGCCCTGAATGTGTGAATGCCTGTGTGTATCACAGACCTGTTGATAATCTAAACCCTCAGGTATTTAGACATCCTTCTAAATGAATAGCCCACATAATGTTTAAACACTTCAAATGGAAACCAGTGAAGTTTTTTCTACAAGAGAAGATGCTTTTAAGACACATTTCATTACAAAAAGCCAAAAGCCAGCAAGATTGTGTTCCTTATAAGGGTAGAAGCAGCTAACACATACAACACAAACAGATCTATTATTTACTATCCACCTAAAGCTTTCTCAGTGCCAGCAGAGAGCCAGACTGAATCTTATCAGCAAAACTGCTTTGACATCAAGCTGCTTTTCTCACAGAGAGTTTTCATGGATTCTCCAGGCCCTGCAATGAGAACTGGAGAAACATGCAGGACAGTGTCTGAGCAAACAAGGCTGCAGAGGCAGCCTGTGCTAATCATTGGAGCTGTTGGCACACTCTTAACCTCTTGCCAACAGCTGTGAAATTATTCTTTTTTTCAGATCTGAAAAAAAAAAAAAAAAGATCAGAATTTTATTTTTTCCTCAAAAAGTTCCAGAAACAGTTATATGACCTTTAGGGCAATGCTACAGAAAATGGGAGAGATAATGGGTCCTTTGAAACAATGAATCAGTGGGTGAAATGTGTTTTCTTACATAATCCATCACCCTGATAACATTTGCACTTGCTCTGTTAGGGAATAAACTGGCTATAAACTGTTCTGTGCCGGCAGAGCAGCGTGGTGCGTGCTGCAGCCTGAAACCAGCACACAACTGGGGAGATTTTGAACTGAGGGATTTGCATAAGCAAAGAGCCTGACCCTGTGCATGCCGGACTCTGGAGCAGTGGAGAAAGCAGGGAAGCAAAAGGAGGAATCACCTAACTTCCATGCATTGCCTTGACTGTGGAATCCAGCAGAAATGAACGGCAGACAACCTGGCTGTGCGTGCCACGGCTGCCATGGGGGGCTGGCCAGGGCACTGCACTTTCCTGCTTCTTCTGCTTGCTGGTCAAGCAAAAGACTCTGATGGTTGTGAAGATGAAAACTTCCATTTGTTCTTCTCTGACAGTGTCACACCTTTTGTGAGATGTTTTGGGAGCTGTATATCAGAGCTGAGGATTTTTAAGTGTGGTCTGTGGAATTCAATGGCAGTCAGCAAAGGTAACCAGAGCAGGGTTAATGCAGATTGTCTTGGACTGCAGACACAAATCATACAATTGCATCGACACCTGAAGAGTTAAGCATGCAAAATACCTAAATATACAGGTACAGAGCATCAGCCAATCTCAAGATAAAAAGATACATCTGCTAAAAATTACCAGAGCCCATACCAATATAAAATTTTCTGTGCAGTCTTATAGCTGTCATCTTCCAGCCAGAGTCCTTTGGGAATCAGAAATAGTTCGTGCTTTGAAAATGTTTATGAATCCACTATGAAAAGGAATCATGCACAGCAGTACGTCTAGAAAAAAATCTCAGAACTGCTATTCTTTTTAATGCCCACAAAATTAATAATTCAGGGTAATAAAACTCAAAATCATTGCCTTTTTAACCTTACGGTGACATTATTAAACAAAAAAGCAAAACAAGTCTCAGATTTATCTCTGCTTGATCATCTGAATGAGTTTTAGCTGACTACTGTGAAAGATGAACCCCCCAAATTACTACCAGTGTAAAATGGAAATAACAGAGGATTTTTTCCCTCTGCTTTCTCATCCCTTCATCATCTCTCCATTGGACAGCACTGTGGATTTAGTTCATTTCACTGTGGCCAGTGCTGGTTTGCCACAGATTAGGTCAGGCTGCTTCTCCTGTGCAGGGTGTGAGGAACAAACACAAGAGAAATGAAGACAGAGTTAAACAATGCTCTACAGTAAGAGTCATGGGAATTGCTGGGAGCGTTAGGCATGCATCACAGCTGAAATAATTTTTGCCTGTTTAAAAAGATAATGTTTCAATTTGATACTGTCACTTCAAAACAAAAAAAGCGAACTAACATTTCCTTGAAGAAAATAGTAATTTCTTAAAAGACTAGTCTTAAAGTTTGTTTAGATGTTCCCTTTTCAGAACAGGAATAATTCATAGCACAGAGACACGTTGAAAGGTGTGTAGTTTGTTAGCAGTAAATAGTAGTAAACACAATCCTGCTCTCTCCTTCCTGCCATTTATATAGTGAAGCTGGCTGGGCTGCCAGCTCTTCTGTCCAAGAATACATTAGCAATTCATCAAAGGACCAAATGTCATTATACATGGCAAGCCCAGGGAATTATTTTGCATTTGATTTCCAGCTCTGATAGCCTTATTATTGATTTAAATATTCTCCTGCATAACATGCACTAGACACAAAAGATCATTGTATTTTTGAACTTCCAATCACAGTCACCCTGAGCTGCAAAAATACTGATGGCTTTAATACAAACGAATACACACACCCCTTAGGTCAGACTTCTAGCCTGCTCACTGATGAAGTTCAATGGAAGCTGCCAGACTAAAGCACAATTTCTGAAACATGTAGGAACACAACCCTAAAACAGTGTGAGTATACTGTATACCCATAAAGCCAGGCATAAGCCTTTAGTGCAAAAATCTGGTTTAGGTAGAAGTAGTGAGAAAATGAATAGAAAATGAAGAAGGAAACATTTCCTTGTGTTGCCTGTCTGAATAGTGGCACAGTGGGGTTGGGCACAGTGAGGTCAGGTGTAATCACAGCTCAGCCTCCCTCAGAGACCAAGCCCCGGCCTCCCTGGGAGTACAAGGCTCCACCACCTCCCTTATAAACGCCCATTTTAGGAGAAAAATGGGAAAAGACCAGTGTGATAGAGAAGAAATGTGATAATTTTCTCTTTAAGTGAAAAGACTTTTACTGTATTCCTTGAAAATGCAACTTTATGTTTTATTTAAAGAACAAATATCTGGCTGCCGTGCTGGCTACACAACGGGAAATCATGCACATGTTGGGACTCCTGGGTCATAAGAAAGGTGTTCTTCTGAATTTTTCTGACAGACATCATGTGTCAGGCCCCACCTGATGGGACCTGTGATGAAGGGTGCCCATGGTACATGGCCAAGGCACCTTCAGCAACTTCCCAAGCTGCATTAGGAAGCTTACAGTGCTCCAGAAAACAAGGACTCATGGATAGCCTTTGGCCCTCTTGAAGAATAAACATTAATGAATGGGAAAGAGACTTGGCAGGAGACTGGGACACAAAACAGTTCTGACAGTGGTTTGCAAGATGTCCAGAAGAAAGATGGGGGGTTGTTTCTGCAGCTAGTGAGACACTATGTTCTGCCACGGCCCGGCCTCCCAGGACTACGGCACGCAGCAATTTAAGGCTGTGTATGGATTTAAATCAACAGAGCTGCTGAAGGAATCAGGAAAAGGAAACAAAAAGACCTTGTGACTCCATGTGGCTGTATCTGAGAGGACTGGCTGAGATGTTCCCACAAGTCCAAAATAAAACATGTGAGGGTGAGAACTTGGTATGAGAAAGCACAAGTTTACTATCCCTTGGTTACTCTGTTTGTAACTAGTATTGGATACAGATGAGAACTGGAACTGAAGGAATTTGATCCCTCTCTCTGTAAATGCCAAACCAAAAAGCAAGAAAACAAACAAAAAACAAAAGAGAGAAGGAGCTTTGTTTAGATAAAGGCACCCATCCAAAGCCAAGAGACGTGAAGCGCTGCTGGGCTCAGACACGATGACACTTCCAGCTCCTGAAGGGCTTTGACATCTGCTCCCCAGTGACTCTGGCTGCAGGGATGAATTCATGGCCCTTCCCTGGAGGTCACAGACCCACAGCAATTGGCAGATGAGACTGGCTGCTCACGTCAGCGCAGAATTCATCAGCTCTGCTGGCTGTGCTTCAGAGCTGAACCAGGAGCCCTCAGGGCTGAAGCAGTGCCAGAGCCCTCTGTGGCCTCTGCTGAGGGGAAAGGGGCAATAACCCCAGCAAGCAGAGGAGGACACTGCAGCAAAGGAAAATCCATCTTCAGCCATGTGGTGCACCTGTTGAATGAGGATTAAAAGACACTTGAAACATCAGATTCTCTGAAACCTCCAGAGGTGGCAGCCCGTAGAGAGGACAACAGTGACAAATAAGATTGCCACCTCTCCTCCAGATGTTTCTCTAGATTAGCATCTGCTTTATTGAAATGTTTGTCTCGCTTCAGCCTCTACTCCTGGAAGTGATGGAGTCAATGTTTCTTTTATCAGCAACCAAAGAGGACGGTGGTCCCAAGGCAGGAGAAGTCAGGACATGTATAGACACACTCACTGCAGCTTTCCAGACCCTGCTGGCACAGCTCAGCCTCCTCACACACAGTCACACACAGGTTATGATTATCTGCTGTTTTCTTTTTTTCTCACTTAGCAAACTGCACTGGGAAAGTTTAGTTATCAGAACTAACTTGTTTCTGCCACACTGGTAATGACATACATAACTGCCTACATGCTATATAAAAATTCAGTGATCCCATACCTAGAAAAACACATGTATGTGGGCTAGGGAAAGAGTGGGATGAGGACAGGTACAAACAGCATGAATTAGTTAACTTGACTGAATGTTAAGCTTCTGTGTGTTATTCCAAGATATCTATTTATTTGTAGGTTTGGATTTTTGATCATACAACTTTTTAATAAAATCAATGGGTTTTTATAAAATTTAAATATCCTCTACTGAGAAAGCATCAGAACACACTCCAGATATCCAAGGCTGACAGTAGATTTGCTCTGCTTGATTTATGTATTGAAGTTTAATCCACCTACATATTTCTCAGGTGCTACCATTCTGCTTCCAGTTTCACATTTTAAAAGGAGTATTATCCTTCTAAAAAGAGGCATTCTTCAAATCCTATGTAATCTCCACACTAGACTGTTACTTCTAAAAATGTAAGTCTAAAAATGCAGTGCACAAATATGTTTCCATCATGTAAAAACACAGTACTGATGGACTGCTCCATTCTCCTAATTAAAGTGTGAGTATTGTAACATGCTTTTTTTTTTTTTTTCAGTTCCATTGTTTCATTTTTTAGGTTGACTTCTTTTGAGAGCCATGCTGAAACCTTTGCCTCACCATGGCCCCAGCTTTCAGAAGCAAGGTGATAATTAGACATGGATGATTCTTTTGTTTGAAAACCTCCACAAATTTACCCAGTTAAGGCTAAATGGTGGTTGTTAAATAAGAGCTTAAGCAAGGATGCCAAGGGTAGTCCATGGATGCTGCTGAGTGTTTGGAAGGGTGTGATGGCTTCTAGTCAGTCCTGAGCAAGGTGGGTTTCAAATTACTTGAATAGGACTCACGGTTTTTATTCTCCTGGAATTCTGCAGCTGTTTTTTTTTATGGCTAGAGTTTTATGGACAGCCAGTACAACTATTTTTTATGCTGTGGTTACCTGCTGGAAGTGCTGTGTGTTACTGTGTCTGCTCCTGCTGAATCTCCATGTTGTATTTTGCTTAAAGCTACTTTCAAATTAGCTTAAGCTTAAGCTTTGAGGAGGTTGGCACCTGCTGAAGATTTTTAAAAGTATTTTCTGTGGTAAATTGAAGTTCTTTCAAGTCTATAAAAGAACCTAAGACAGGACAATGTGTATGAAGCAGAAACTTCCATGGGGAAAAAAGAAAATTCATAATATTAAGGTGCAAAAAGAACAGGATAAAAAATTGGGAATTCTGAGATGTCACTCCATAAATCATTGTTGTATCCTCTCTTAAAATATATTTTTGCTTTCCTCACCTGACATAGGACGTTGCAGGAATAGAAAAGACTCAAGATCATATGATAGAAATGATTAGATGTCTGGGCTGACTGCTACAGGAGGAAAAATGAGAGCATGTTCAGGGAGAATAGTGTGACTTGCACAAAAGTAGCAAATGAAGGGCTCTATTTGTTATTTTACCTAATGAAATGAGATAAATCAGTGGAACAGGGAACATATTTTAAATTAATTACTGATGGAGCTTAATCCTATGATGTTTAACTGAATGCTTGGGCATTGCAGAAAAGGTAGCAAACATGAAGCAGAAATGCAACAAAGCACCATTTAGGTCAAGGTAGATTCTGGACTTAGGCTGGTTGTAGCAGAAGCAGTACCACAGCAGTACTGAAATAGAATAAAATGGCTATTTAAAACTTGAAAAGAAAAAAACCAATCCACCACCAACTGTTTCAAACCCCATCTTCAACCCTCAAAGGTCAAATTCAGCCCCAGAACAGCAGGTACAAAGTATACACAAGCTGAATTTGGTGCTAGAAGTGCATGACTTTATCCTTCATCTCCCAAGGTTTTACTGTATTTTTAAAAAAATTTGTTAAAAGCTTGGAGTGAGTTGTTATTCTCAGCACATTCCCATAGGCTTTAATGTGACTATCATATTTTATTTGTGCATTTTAGTCAAATGCATTAGTCATGTATCAGAGATGACCTTGTAAAGGATAACGTTGAAAGCAGGAGAATATTACAGTATTATGAAAGGTAATTTAATTAAAATGATAAAAGTTAATAAAGACAGCATTAAATAAAAAACAAGCTCAGGGAAGGCACCAACTCTAAATGGAAGTAGGCAGTGAATACTGTCATTCAGAATTATTTTTGCTCTAAGTATATCCATTGTTGTGGATATTTGCAACCCAATGCAATTAGCATGTTCCACTTTGTCAAACACAGGACAATCTATTTTAAACTGACTCTTTTTCTTGCAGTATTAAAAATCTCTGGGTACCAGAGATGTGGGGTCAGGTCTGTGCCCGGAGAGCACCACGGGTGCTCTGAGCACCTGCTCCTCCCCTAGGCAGAGCTGTGCACAGGACACACAGCACCATGTGGAGGCTGTGTTTATGTACTGGAAGCCCAAAGAGAGGAGCCAAGAGGTGTATTTATAACCACTGCCAAAGCAGAGAAAGAAAATGTACAAAATTCTGGTCCTAACTTACACTAAAAACTTAGGAAATGCCATCATTACAGTCTTATGTACCATACTGCCTGGGGATGTGACCATGGCAATTTGCACATCCTCAGGAAAACTAGTGATTATCTCAACATGGCCAGAAGAAAAACTCCTGACAAAATAGAAATGGAATGAAAAAAACTCGATAACACAAACACCACCAACACACATGAATCTGATTAAATGCTGCCCTCACTGAGGAGCACCGTGCTTTATGCTCAGAAGATGTGCTATGCCCTGAATGAACGCTTAAGCTATTTAATCCAAATATGGTTAAACTGAACATTGTGTTATCCCCTTTTTAGCCTGAATTGTGGGCAGAGCTTGGCACAGGCAGCTTGCCTTTGGAAAGGTGCCGATGGCATGTCACTGCCTCTCTGCAGTGACGATGTGATTTCCATTAACCAGGGGCACTGCAAGGGGGGTGCTGACTGTAAAGAGCAATCCCATCACCTGACAATAGCTCTGTGATGAAATCTCTTACACAGATTAAAGAGGGAAGGGCAATAACTCACCGGAAAAAGCAGAACTGTCTGCTTAATTACTTGAAAAATGTCTGAGCCACTACCTTTTATGACACCTGGCGGGTATAAACATGTCCACAATTTTAATTAATTTTACCTCTTCTTTCATTGCACCTGTATAGCCTGGAGAAATGGAATTCTAATGAAATTACAATTGCACATTTCTATGTGAGTTTGAAACACACTTTGGCAATAACCAAAAAATGAGGCATTTCCGTGGATTTAATTAGAGACAGAAAGCGTACTTGGAAAAAGACTGCCCAACAATTATAATTATTCCAAATCATGCCACAGTGCGAAGTCCCTTCTCTTAATTCATATAACTTAGCTTATAGGTGTCCATTTTAATTTAAAAAAGATAATGGAGGAGGCTTTTCTCTGGAGTGAAGCAGAGTTATGGTGAAAATCCCTCTTGGCATTTTCAAAGCAGCAACAGCATAATCTCATACTTTTGACCTTGCAGTCCTGCTACTCTCATTTAAAATTGATGAGTGAGACCCTTGAATTTATTCTGCTGAAAACAACACTTTTTATAATGACTTTTATGAACATACCACTAATTGTTCAGCATCTTGAAGTGCCAGCTCTGCAGGAAAATGAAAGTAGCAGAGGTCATTCTTGCCCCCTCTTTTTTTTTGTTCTTCTTTTAGGCAGGAACAGGTTTGCTTCCATTCTTTGGGGACATGAGGTAGGAGCCACTGACTTGTTAAGCACAGCCTGAGTTAGTGCCAAAGCTCAAGTAAAGATGCCTTGCATGTTCCTTCTTTCATGTCATTCAAGGGAAGTCATGCTTATGCTGGTCTAAAGCAGATGAAATTGATATAAACCCCTAAATACAAATTCTAGATAGAAATCCAATGTTCTCTAATCCTCACTCAGTCACAACAGGTGACCCTTCCACAGCTGAAATCTCTCACTCCTTTCCTACATTAGTCTATGAATTTGTAAAGGAAGCAAGTGCTTTAGAGGTTGAAATGGTTTTAGTGGATGAAATCAGGACAAATTAAGGACGCGGGGTAAATACTGGGGGAAGCAGAATCCAAAGTGTGCAGGAATAGTGCAATCACAGCAATGTAGTATTGACATTTCTATCAAACCCCAAGCTTCATAGCCTGGGAGTTTGGGTTGGTGTAGGACCAGTGCTTGGGCAGCAGCCAGGATTTGCAGCGTCCCACAGCACTGCTGATGAACACAGTGACAGCCTCTGGCTTGGCTAATGCTGACCAGAACATTTTCCATGGGCCCCAGCCACAAAAACACAAATCTGAGCTGCTAAGGAATGGCTTGAAGCTAGCATCTAAAATTTCTTTATCTCAGCCATTAAATTTCTCATTCCATGGACAGGTACTTCATAGTAAATGTAGCTCTAGTTTCTCAAAAACTCCTTGACTGATACTGTTTTAGCATGTTCATACAGGTGTAGGTAGCTAGGTCTTATTTTATCCAATCAAGCACATTGCACTTGTTTTAAATGTTTGCTTCTGAGGCTTAACATCTGGAAGGTACTGAATTAAAAACTATGAAAATGTCACCCCAAATATATGAAATACTTTAAAAATAATTTTATATCTTGGTCACTTAGGAAAAAAAAAGCCAGTATACTGATGGTAATCAGTAAAGTAAAACAGCATGAATTTTCAAGGTTTTTGACACCATTTTTAGCAGCATTTTGGATACCATGTTTTCCTCTATTCAAAATGTCTGTGTTCATAATTTAGCATCATTAGAAAGCTCTCAAATATTGTCAGGTATCCAAAATTCTTTACTGTGAATGCACTGAATGGTCTGGGCCTATGATAGGGTATGTGCATCCTGTTCCAGCAGCCTGGAACTCTAAGATGGGTGTGTCTCAGAATGACCAGTACATCCTTTGGGAAGCAGGCATCTGAAATCTCCATATGCTTAACTGCCCTGAATAAAGCCACCTGTCAGGCAAACCTGACATGCTGAGGCAAGAGAAATGACAACATGCTGCTTAGGAGGAACACAGCAAAAAGACAGATCCAGAAAATGTCAGTTCCTTTGAGTATGTTGCTCCTGCCAGTGCATGTCACTGCTGAGTATCTGTCTCGACAAACACTGTTTGCAATGACATGGAAGAAAAGCAGAACTGGACCCTCAGCTTTAAACTCATGGGGTTGCTGTAGGGCAATCATCAGCAAGAGGAGAGGCTGTAAGTGACTGAAATTGAGAACTGTGAGTCAAAAGCAGGACTGCAGAGAAGGGAAGCCGTGATTGCAGGAAACATTCTGCAAAGAATGACCTAAAGCGAGCAGGATCTGCTGCACCTCCCGCCTGTCAGGTGGATTAATTTGGAAAGTCACACTTAGGCTAAATATGCTTCCACTGTATTTAGTTGCACAGAGCAGAGAACTGAGCTAGCTATAAATCTGTTGTTTAGATGTTCTTGTGATAGCTAAAAACCTGATAGCTCGGGTAGCAGATGCCTGGCTTTGGCAGTGCAGTGCTCATCATGGGCTAATTGGCCTTGCTGACAGTGGACTGGCTGTGCCAGATGATTTATGGCTTCCTTGCTACATCACCATCATATCACTGTGATACAGCCTTTCCTATCCATCCTCCTAGTTAAACTCTCATTGAGGCTTTTCCCATACCGTGTTTTGATTGCAGCAACAGCCTTTTTTCTGGCCTTGACAAACGCAATCTAGGCCTGTTGATAACCATCGAGAAATCCAGAATGCTTCTGCTAAGATCATTTTTCTAGCTCACTGCCTGCTCTTGTTGCAGTCTAGCACCAGCTACTCCTTCTCCATCCCATCAGCTGTTTGCCCTCACTTTTAAAACCCTTCACTCCCTGTTCCTGCCACACTCATCATCTGCAGTTTGAGATCAGTCAGTCAGTGCTGCCCTCGTATCAGTGCACAGTGATAAGAGCCTTTACTCCTTACATGTTTGGGTTTTATTTACTTCTGCTTTTTTTATTACACAGGAAACCTTGTACTTTCTTCTGTGCTGTTTTTCACACTAGGGAGGAGTTCTCCATAAAAATCAGTGAAATGAGATCATGAATCTCCTTAAAGGGGCCCCTTTTTTCAGCAAGTGGAAATATGGTACTAAATATTAACTGTGTGCTCTGTTACAACTAGTGTATCTCATGCTGGCTAGTGTTGATTCCTTACTTCCCTGTACTTCACAACTTCTCCAAAAAATGAGAGCTTGCATTTAGGGTAGGGGATCACCCAGATGTTTGGCCAGCACACAGTTAGCACAAGAAGGGCTCATAAACACATGTTACCTTAAATAATACAGTAGTAGAAATGTTTTCACGGTGACAGCATAGAAAATGCTCACTTGGGAATCAACCAGTTAAAGCCCCATCTTCACTAAGTTTATGGAAAGGATGCATCATTAGGTGCTGATGCAGAGTGTGATATTCCTCTCTGCCTGACTTCCCCTGCAGACTCCCACAACTTTTTAGACATTGTTACTGCTGTTGATCTCACTTGGGTGTTCAGAGAACTCCGATTGCTTTGTGACAAAGAAAGGATGAGAGAAGCATGGAGAGATTTTTAGACAAAGAAAATTTGGAGGCTTGGTGTAGTTGAAGGTGATCCACTGAGAAGTGCTAGATGCAAATAGATTAATTTGCTGTAATAGCACCATCAACTTAAAAAAGAAAAACAACTAATTGGAATGCCTGAGTTATAGCAGTGATCTCCTAAAATTAGCTGGCATGGCAAATAACTGCTATTCCTTGAAAGATACCACTGTGACTGACTTTTAAGAATTCTACATGAAAACAGGATCTTTAATGCGCTGTGATCTCCTGTACAGCCTCTAAAGTACTAAAATATATATATACTTAATTCTTTTGAAGGTGAGTGAACAAGTGAGATAGACAAGGAAATAGGAAGTATAGTTTTCTATAATTTTCTTATATTAATTTTCCTCTGGGAGAATTCCTAATCACAGCATTCAATAGGAGCTTGCACACTAACGCTTTCAGAACCAGTACTGTGGGAAGCTGCCTGCTCATCCACGGAGCTGAGGTGGAGGTGCTGGCTCCTGCTCACAGCACATTACTGCAGGTACATGGATTGTCCCAGGCACTGCAGATGAACAGCAAGATCATGGTATAAATCATGTTACTGAGTCACAGGTCTTCAGGTTTCAGAGAGTGTCCCATGGCACAAATGTTAAGTGCAATGAAAGTCCGTCAGGGACCGCATTTCTCAGGAGCACTCTCACAACCCTGCACTTCAGCTCATGGTAAGGAACTGTAGTGTAATCAGCTACCACTGTACACGTTTATTTCTGGTCATTGCAATTTAGATCAGTTCATGCCTCTACAGGATTTCTGTCAGGCACCCTGGTTACAAGTGAGTCATTCCTCTGGAGAAGGGACCAGCTCCATGCACTCACAGATATCCACATTTATCACAGAACAACACCTACAAATGCTCAGGCCTCCTGTGAAGGGCAGGAAGCAACACTGATTTATGTGCTATGAACTGAAAGGAAACATCATAAAGGGAGTGTTTTAAACTTAAAATAATGCTATTCTTAGCTGGCAAGTCTTGTGATTTTGACCCTTCTCAGATACACAGCCAACAGTGAGCTATCTGGCTGCACAAATGCCCCCGCTTTTCTTCTCTCTCTTAAATCTGTGATTCAAATGCATGCTCCAGTCCTCAGGAACATTATGTAGATTTGCAAAACTTTCAGAAATACTTCCTATCCATTAGCCACTGGCTGCTTTACAAAAATGCATAAAGATAGCGTTTTCCTCTTGTAACAGATGTAAGCTCCTTGCACTGTTGTTGGAACTGCTTGAAGGAAAGCAATATTCCTTTTCTCTTTTTGCTGAAATAGTGGCATCTCTCAACAAACTGAAAATATACTTGGAACTTAAATTGATGCAGCTCTCAGAGTTTCACACATAAGGGATGAACAAATGAGGATCAGCTTTCTGTAATTAGTGAGGCATATTAGAAGGGCTGCATCCTGTAAAGTTTTCTTTGCTGCAATTTGTGCTGCAAGTGGCTTGTTCTTGTAGTACCAAGAAGCACTGAAGATCTGTGTCCTGGTCTCCTCACTTCAGGAGATGGAACATGTCCAGAGAAAGGCAACAAAGGTGGTAAAATGCCTAGAGACTAAGTCCTATGAGGAGTAGCTGAGGGAGCTGGGGGTATTTAGCCTGAAGTAATGAGGCTCAGGGCAAACTATCTGCCCTCTAAGATGACCTGAAAGGAGGCTGTAGCCAGCTGGGGGTTGGCTCCTCTCCCAGGCAATAGGACAAGGGAAAACGGCTTCAAGCTGTGCCAGGGGAGGTTCAGGTTGGACATCAGGAAGAACTTTTTCACTGGAAGGAGCTACCCAGGGAGATGGTGGAGTCACCATTCCTGGAGATATTCAAGAAACAACTGGATGTTGTTTCATCAAACAAGTCAGGGCCATGGTTTAGTTGCCAAGGTGGTGTTCAGTAACAGCTTGGCCTTGACTGTCTTGGAGGTCTTTTCCAAACTTAGTGATTCTATGATTCTATTCTATCTGAAAGGTTTTGAAATTTTTGTTTCAGTTGTCATTCTTGAAGCTCATTTGAAACAGCTTCACTTTTTAAATTTATGAACATACTGTAGGAATTGTTACCTACAGTGTGGAGCAAATTCGTGTATTTTGGTTTCCAGTTTATGCTCATCACAAATTAAGAGGGAGAAAAGTAGTCCTAAAGAGCATTTCATCCTGACTAAGACTTGGAAGAACTCTAGGCACAATTTAGAACATCCTGTAGGCTACTCTAGCTTGTGTTGGTTACACAAGTCCGAGCATTCTGACTGTCTGGAAAGGTCTCAGGTGTGCTCAATGTCTTCCAGCTGCTGGCATGGTTCATCTCCTGAATAAGCTTCTGAAACGGGGAAGATCAAAGAGCAGATGGCATTGAGCTGATTTTGCCAATCCTCTGCCACTGGAGGAATTTTTCCTGTGCCAGTAAAAATCCACTGCTCCATCCTAAAGCCTGGTTGGGTTTTCTTTTGGTCTACTCCACATGGTGAAGGCAGTAAGGAGAAACTAAACCAGGGTTTAGGTGCTTCCACAGTGACTTCAGTAGGCTTGCTCCAGACTCAGAGGTGCTGCTGGCAGTGCAGAGAAGCCCATGGCAGATAAAATAGGTGGTTTGTAATGAATGAAGCAGAGCTGTGCAGTAAATTCGACAGGGACACTGTGGCAAGCCCCAAAAGAGAGAGGTCTAATATCCATTGAAGAGTGATGATAAAAATAAATTTTGAACAGCTGCTGTCCTCACTTTGCACTAGACAAGGACATTTTTAAGGGTAGATATTGTTTAGAATAATTTAAAAGCTTCTGCATAATGAATTATCCACCTTTTCTGCAACACCCTTCAGAATAACTACCCTGAGCTTTATCACAGGACTGTCCACAACCATTTTACTAAGAAATCATTAGAAAATACATTCTATAGTTCAAAATCTGGACAAAGTGCTTTAACAAACTTCACAGCAAAGCAGGAGCAGGCTGCTGGGTGAGTGGTGACAAGGTGTTTCATAACTGAGGATCTGCAAAAACCCTTGCTGACAGCAAGATCAGCACAGTGGGACCAGTGTTCAAGGAAAGATATTTTAAGTCTGCCAGAAGTTTTATCGCTCTTGTACAACCCAAATAGTCATAGAATAAGTTAAGACAATTTTTATTTCTGAAGGGCAGCATCTGGCCTACTTGTCATGCTTAAAAATTTCAAACATGTGTTTTCCAAAGCAAGAAGCATAACAAAAATTTATAATGCAACCTGGTACAACATTATACTTTGGATGACATTTTGTAGTTAATAACAATTTAATATAGCATAAACTGTACTTCTGGTGCAACCTAGAAAAAGCACCACACAGTTTAGAACAGAAATGCTAAAAGTTCATTCCAAAGTGGTGGTGCAAGCAGGCTCTGCAGCTCTTGCAGGAGCAGTAGCTTCTACATTATTATTAGTGACTGGTTTTAGCATTTGATACTTGTAAATGGACAAGATTATAGACCAAAAGGGAATGTTGAGGGGTAACACCTCAGTTATGGCACAGGAAGATTTCTACCATAGTTCTGTCTGTTCACAGAATCAAAAGGCTGCCCAAACTTTAGGAGACTTGTACCAAAAGCACTGGGATCCTGCCTGGTGTCCTCATTTGCACAGAAATCCCTCCCTGTGGCTGAACCTGGCCTGCCTGCTGCAGGACTGGCTCCTGTGTCATTCAGCCCTTCCGCTCTTTGCTCTGCATTCTGTGTCACTTACACTTGATTCTCCTTTCACCAAGGGCCCAGACATACTCTGGGCATGTCTTGGAGAGCTAAGCTGTGCCTGAGCAATGCAACTGAGCACCAGCTGCCTTTGTTTGTCCTCAGGTACCATGATACTCCTCCACTCAGTACATTCTAGAAAAATCTGGGTAGCCCCTCACAGTGCCTGGGAATGGCCAGACCCTGGGACATGAACAGACCCTGCAGGCTGGAGGAAAGCCAGACTGGCTAATTCCTCATTTGTGTCGATGTAGTTAAGCTTCTTCCTAATGATATTTTGACCTGGGTAGAGAAGAGGAGCCATATGGCATCTTCCACCCCTGACAACAACTGCTGTTAGTGCAATCAGCACATTACCTAGGTGATTTGTTTAGATTCAGCTGTCACTAACTTGTGGCAAACTCAATTATAATTAAGTTGCATATTAGGCAGAGTCCTAATATAAACTGGTTTTATTTTCATATGCCAGTTCAATTGTATCTTCTGCCATAACCCTGCTTACAGATGAAATGTCCTGACTAACTGTTCCTCAGGGTCAGAGGAACAGAAGGTCACCTCAGAAGGTGCCTTTCCCACCTTCTAATTCAAGAAGTGAATTTGTCTAGCATGGCAAATCAGAGAGCTACAGCATCAGCCAGAAAGCTATGGCACAATTTCAATAAAAATAATGCTCAATCATTACCCTTAACACATGCCTAAGTCAGCCTTCAGAGCCCCATTTCTTAACATTTTTTTTCACTTTTGGCACCTGTGTTTCACTTATGCTCTAAGCTGTTTAAAAAGGTGGCAATGTCTTTCCTTAGTTTTGGGCAATATAGAGCCCAGTGCAGCACCAGGTGTAAAGAAGGGCTTTGACAGTCACAGAATATTCTGAGAAGGGAGGGACCCACTAGGATCATTGAGTCCAGCTCTCAGGTGAATGACCAACACATGGATTGGACCTACAACCTCAGTGCAGTCTGCACCATGCTCTAACCCACTGAGCTAATAAACTGCTATTTGGTTCTGCAATTTTGCTGTCCCTGGACGTAAATGATGGTTCAGGGAATGGCTCTGGGTCACAGCAGCACTCAAAGGTGTTTATCATGTAGGTTTTATCAAAAAGTGTTGATGCAATAATGACACTGGTTTAAGTCCTTTAAAATTCCTAATTTCCCCACAGATATCCTGTGCTTAATAACAGGATGAAAGAGCTCAATAGTACTAACCCCCATCCTGCAAAATTAACCTTCCTCCCCCAATACCCTGAGGAGAGAACAGTGATATCTCCTCCTTTTTACAGTACAGATTTCTGAATCAAATATTAATGCTAAGCATAATGTAAATGGTTCCTAAAGCTTAGAAGAAAGAGAGACAATGTTGATGGTTATCTAGGGCTATATTATTTCTCAACGTTACTGCATTAACATGCTAGTTAACAGGGGGCATGTAGTTCTTAAAAGCTTACTGCTCAAGAATACTGAATGGCAAAAAAAGATGCTGTCAGATCACTGCAGTTGATTTACAAGCTTTTGCTTTTGAACCATAACCTCAGAACCACAGGGAAAAAGATTGTAATAATCAGAAATAATGATCAAGCATTGAATTATGGCTTTGATAAATACTTTCAAAATTGCAATGATAAACAAATTAGCACCCTTTTACTATGCAGTCAACAGGCACAGCTCACTATTAAATGAACAAAAGGATGTAGTTTCTGTAGGTATTTAAGGTAAGTGTGGGACAAAATACAGGGCAGCAGACAATGGAGACTTAATCCCTAATGAACACTATTAACATCATTCAAAAATTCAGCAGTTCTGTGAATTGTCTCCATCCCCTGCCTGGAAATGGAGGAGATCAGAATGAGATGCAAATCAGTGCGTTTATCTAATGAATAATGCAAATGAGTGCTCCTCTTATGGCATGGCAGTCAGCAGGAATCCTCTCTGCCTCACCTCACATTTCGTGTGGATTTAAGCACCATGTGTCAGAAGAAATTAGAGAACAGAATTGCCTAGAAATGACAAAGCCTTGGAGCCTCAAGTCAGTGCAGACAGCAAGGTACATTAAGATGCATAGTAGAGAGGAGGAGAGAGCAGACATCTCATTAAAATGAAAATGTTGCTATTTTTCCTTCTCCTCATTAATCGAATTGTACGACAATGTAATCAGCAAGTATTTATGTGGCTACTAATTAGAAACATCCTCTAAAATGATACCAAGGTGGCATCTCAAAAACTTGACAAAATCTTTCAGTTTGGCTTTTTTTTTTTTTTTAATGCTGGTGCTATTTTATCTCTCTGATATCAGTTAACTGCATCAGCATTTTTCTTGTAGCATCACAGAGCATACTGCATCTTATCCATTAGTCACAAGCCTTGCTGTAACCTTCCCTTAGCATCTAACATTACCCTCCAAAAATATACCCAAGCAAACAAATCCAAAGGCATGCAAGCCCTGAAAATTAACTCTTTTTTTTTTTTTCCTCCAATCATATCTTGCCTGAATGCATACGTGATTCAGGATCCAGGATGGATTTCATCTGCTCCATTAAAACCTCTTAGTGTGCAGACCAGCTATGCTGCCACAGCTTGCATCCCTCCTCTCCATCACTGCATTGAGTTCCCAGTCTGGAGATTTCTGAAACTTTATGCTTTTCTGACTGGTACTCTCTTCAAATACAGAGCTGGTACATCTAAATGAACAAAGCCATTTGCTCCCTGGACAACTTCTTAGTTATCACAGAGTGGTAGCTGCCTAACCATGAAAGGATTTGGGATCCCATGGATTTTGCGTGCTGGGAGAGGATCTCCCACCATTCAGATGCATAAGGCATGCACAGAAACCAGCGGGCTGAGGATGCACTTTGGCCAGGTTCAGTTTGGGGTGGAGGGAAATTGCCTCTCACTGGGAAAGGGAAGTGCACGTCACTGTTCTGAACTGTAAAGCTGAGGATTTGACACAATCACTGAACTTTGGGGTGCCCATTGTGTGCAGTACAACATTAGGGCTGTGTTATCATGGGTCACTGAGCTTTGTCATGAACCAGCAGGCAACAAACTGGTGATTTGATTCAGTGACCCATCAAAGAGATAAATCTATGTATTAAGCAAAAGAAGAGATCACAGATATCTTACTACATCTACTTCCAGGAAATGTGGGGGGGGAAAAAAACAACCAACCAAAAAACAACACCAAGATCCAACCCTTTTTTCTCACAAGCTGACAAAGACATCATCGTTATTTATAGTTGTGCTTCAGTTCATCAGTTGGAGGCACACTGCAGAAGATGCTAAAGCACTAGCGACATTGCTACTAAATTAAGAGCTTGCAGTTTCTTTCTAATAGCAAAGCTATTCCTCCGTTGGGCAGCTTGTTGCAAACTCCACAATATCGGAAAAAACCCCAGGTATAATATTTTGATAGATTTTCTCTCAGGTCAATCCTAGTGAATCAAGGGGGTCTACAAAGAATTCGGTGTGAATTCCATGAAAATATGACTTGCAATCAGTAGCATTTTCACTCTCTTAAATTAGAAGGACACGGGTAGGTTCTCTGCTCCTGTTCCTGTTGGCAGTTACCATGCCAGAAATACACAGAGAGTTTAGGTTTCTTATAGCAAGGGCAATGGTAACTATAGTGAAAAAAATACTGCTAAAGCAAACTAAGCAGTTGATTTGAAGCAAGGAGACAATTAAAGCACAGCCTTTCTGAAAGAGTAATAAAAATGTCACTGCAAATGACAGATTGTTACAAGTCCTTGGCTTCTTCCTGGCACTGCGATAGAATACGGTGTTAAATCAGTTCCCAGAGATTATTAGTGGTATATGTTATTTTCCCAAACTCAAGGAAGCCAGTATCATTTCATAAATCAACTGCAGGTTAAAATTAGATTTTTTTTTCTTCAGTTCTGTGACCCTTGCATATACAACTAGCAAAGAAAATTATATTAAAAAAACAGCTGAAAGCTGACTCATCAAACTTGGAAAAGCTAAAAACCCAAACCAAATCAAAAAATAGCTCTTTTGTATGGCTTCTCAATGCCTGTGAGTTTCATTGATTGCAGAATAAGACACTGAGACAAAACTATTGTAGGAATGGACTCTCATTTCTCATTAGCCTAAAGTTCTGTAAATTACCTGTAAAGCGTGTCTGTGTTTTGTTGTGCTTACTATCTGTACTGCTTTTCTGCATAAAGCATTAAGAAACCTAGGTCAGAAAACTGTGAGTAATTAATAGCTGAACCCAATCACTTGGTATGTGAAGATCTCCAATGGGCAGGCTTGAAATAAGTTTCTGTGCTGTCAGGTATTGCAGGCTCAATTACAAGTTCCTCTGTCTCAGGTGTTTACGGGCCAGGTAATGTCTTCTACCAAAGTCTCAGTGACAAGGCTGTTAGAGTCTCACATGCACTTCCTATGTGGCAGAAAGCTGATTTCTACTGGAAACAAATTATCCAAGAATTCCTCAAGTTCCCCACAGAAATGGGAGGGGATCTGTTACCATCTTCTGAAGTGCAGCATTGCTGTAGATTCTCTGCATGGGCATGGCTTGTTTAGGGGGGCTGCAGCACCTCCTGGACACTCTGTGTGCTGGATACAGGGCAGGGGGTGCCACCAAGAGCAGCATTCCCTTGCAGGCTCCCTGCCAGCTCAGATGAGGAGGTTCATTGCCCTCTTCTTCAGCAGCTGCACTGCCAACGTTCACAGTTTCAGCAAAATGCTCCGCACCTGATCCTCAGTTAAAGGGGGTAATTTTGAATTACACAGTGTTTCCAATTTATGATTTATTTCACCACGGTAAAAGTAAACTTGTTCTGCTTTTCCTGTGATGCTTTACACAGCTCATACTCAACAAAACAATTACTAACTGGGAGCAAAGGCAGTGACAGCAAAGGTTTGCCCAGCATTGCCCTTCCATCTGCTTTCTGTGGCATTGGTGGCTGGCTAGGCTGAAAGACAAAAACCCAACTGTGACTTAGATGACAGGAGCTGAGAGAAGCTCATGTACGGTGGTGTCATCAAGAAAGTGCTAAAACAGGTCATCACAGGCACAGGTGCCATTCATCTCTGTAATAATTTGTGAAGAACATGATTTTTTCTTGGTCAGCTCCTGTAAATCTTTTGAAATTATGAGAACTGGCCTGACAGGAGGAGGATGTTGATGGGTGCATTAAGAGAGGTGTAATGACCTTGAGGATGGGAACTGAAAAAGCCCCTGATACAAAGGCATACTTCCTGTCAAGGCTTAAAATTTAACAAAAAGTTCTGCTGAAACCCCCACGTTTTCTGATTAACAAAGGAAGGACAACTGTTGTAGTGTGTTTCTGAAACCTCTTTTTAAACTTAAGAAACTTGAAGTTCATGATTGATAATGCCTGGCTAATGTTTGAGTGCTACAAGCAATGATGGTGCAGTTATGGAGAACTGTGGAAGGATTAGTCAATAATACTCTTCAATCCTTTTCAATTATTTACAAATAATCGATGAGATGCATATAGCTAAAATTGTATATTTTAATATGCAAACCCTGTTATGTACTCTATTTATGTATCCTAGCTGGTACTTTCCAGCCAGATGCTTCCAGTGTATTCTTGTGAGCCCCAAAACTGTACCCAAGAAAAGATGGATAATGTCCCATTATCCAAAACCTGCTCTGTCACTAGGACAAAAAGCCTTGCACTGAAGCTCACAACAGCTGAACTAATCCAAAACCCAGCACCAGTAAAATGAGCAAAGAAGTTTTTAAAACTGAAAATGCTGGAAATAAGCGAACTTCAGTGAAATTGCTTCTGACAAGAAAAATGTTAGAATATAAAGGCACACAGTTAACTTTACCTTTACTTAGGATGTTTTTATGGTTTCCAGTTGAGATTTTCCAGCTGGTACAGTGCAGAGGATAATGCTCACTACTGAGGGAGCTGTATTTTGTCACCATCCATTGCTGTCAGTAGGAGTCCTTCTGTTGCCTAACACAGGGCACATTCATTTCAATGGAAGATTGAAATTATTGAAAATATTTTAAGTCCTGTTGATGTAAAGTCAAACACTAGCTCTTAGGCATGAAATATACATGATGAGTCACTTCTAATTTTCTTTTAGTTATTGAAGTGTATCTTTTTCAAAAAATCAAAGCCACTGCTTCAGATAACAAAAAGCTTCCATGTTCTTAACATTTTATTTTCAAAGGCTTATCCCACTTCTTTTTCAGGAAAACAGGGTTTTCAGCTGCAAATGATTAGCCAAAATTTACCCCACAAATTTAGTGAGGAAAGCTGCAATGCTTGAAAACCCCTTAAACCCGTTACTCAACGTGTTTGGAAGTCTGAATCGAGCCTTGGGAAGTGAGACACCTTGCTAGGATATTTCTGCAGGCTATCCCTACAGTATTCATACCACTTG
The DNA here is from genome assembly GCA_013400435.1 of Pycnonotus jocosus. Classification (NCBI taxonomy): domain Eukaryota; kingdom Metazoa; phylum Chordata; class Aves; order Passeriformes; family Pycnonotidae; genus Pycnonotus; species Pycnonotus jocosus. The sequence goes on along the minus strand of VWYP01026928.1, from coordinate 232,443 downwards.
GCAGATCCATATGGTCAAGGAAGCCAAGAGGCATGTCAGTCTGGGAGCCTGTGATAAAAATAGATGTGGAAAACAGCACGTGTAGAAGAAGTTGTTTTAGCAGTTAGAAAATTGCATTCTGTACTTTTTTTCCTAGAGAGATGCACATTGTAGTTTTTTAGAGCACGAGGATTTCTGTGTGGTTGTTTGCTATTCTTTTTTATTTATTTCTTACCATCCCCCTACCCCCAGCCACTTGTAAATGTCACCCACAAGTAGCTCTGTTTCTAGTTTTCACTGGAGGAAAGTGTCTTATGAGCAGGTGTAGCTGGTAAAAATCAAATTGATGAGTTAAAATGTGGCTCGTGACAGTTTTACAGATAAAGATCTAAAATGCACCAAGATGTTGGAAAGACACGGCACGTACATGTAAGAAAATGCTCCTTTCATCATAATGGTGTCTTCTTTTAGAGGTTTTACAACCACTTAGCTATAAAAATTCTCTCTGGGCTGAAGCCTGACATAAAATATCCCTGATATAGTACAATTTCTTGCTGGTAGTAAATATAATTAAAATTCATTTGCACCCTTTTCTTTCCTCCCTGTTTTTAATTCCTAAATTCCATATAAACAATCTGCCTAAAGAACTAGAAGATAAGAAATAAAACCATTTTCCAGAAAATACAACACAGCAAACATCAAAGCTAGATGAAATCATTTATGCATGTTGCCAAGTCAGCTCAATGCCAAGAATTTTTGTGTCCTTAGCTATATTTGTACTTGTAGATCAAGATGATGTCACCACAAGTGACCTGTGAAAACACAAATTTCCATACCTGAAATGTTCCCAACAGTCATTTTTTCTACAAGTAAAATGGGTACAGAGCTACCTTTATTTTTTAGCTAGGGAGATTAGTGTTCCATTGTACACAGGGATCTGCAGCTCATCTGTCAATGGCCTTAACAGTAGCTGGAATTACATTTTATTTTCATATTCAGACATACTTATAGGCCTTGAAACAAATCAAGAAATATTTGGATTAACAGATCTCTCACCTGGTTTTAGCTACTCTTAAGCAGGTACATTATTTTATTGGAAATGGCAGTTTTGGCAAAACAGTATCAGTAATTAAAAGAAGAATTACTGGCAGTTGTACTCACACTAAAATTGACCAGCTCCCATGGATTCAGCCCTTTCTACACTCTTTAAAAGTAAATGACAGGTTTTCATCCTCACATGATGAGATGGGTAATTTCCGTGCTTTGTCGCCTGTCTGTAGTGTTCCCTCCTCTGCCTCCCAGCACAGAGCAGAAGAGATGGAGGTGCAGATTGTCTCAGTTTGTACTTTTTTTTTTTCTGAATGAAGGTGATTTGGGTTGTATTAGGACCGGATGCTTTTTAAGTAAGATAAACATCTAAATGTTAAAATCATTACTTGAGAGTCAGCTTAGTGATTTCTGCCCTCTGGGGAGCCCACTAACCAGAATGGTTGTCCTGATGTACACTAGGCTTGTAGAACTCCCAGCTCAGTTCACTTGGCTTTGTTTCAACAAGATGCTTACAAATGGAAATTTTAATATATGGAAGTGCCTCAGGAACTTGCATTTGGTTTGCAGTGATTCTTAGCTTTTACAAAGTACAAGCTCTGCAAGAAAGAGACACGAAACTCCAGGGTTCAGAGATGTACAAGCACCAAATGAAGATGGAAAAATATGTTTATCCAGATAATTTGGACAAACCTGAGCAGCATAAAACTATCTCCACTCAGTTCTGCCAAACTGTGAATCCAAAATTCACATTCTGAGACTGCACTGAGCCACAGGCTCGACATCACCTCTGCCTCACCAGCAGCAGCTCAAATTACGATAGGTCTAGGAAATATTTTATTTATAAAGTAGTGTTATTTTACTTCACTAAAGGTGCTGCTGAGGGGATGTTTCTGGTCCAACTGCATTGACAGCAAGCCATTCACATTCACCGTGGATGTCTGGGTATTTATTTTACAGTGGAAGGTATTTATTTCTTTGTAAAATTGGTGTTGCTGGTTCCATACCCAAACAAGGCCAAAACTCCAAGCTCCCACAGAGTACTTGGATATCTCCCCCCACATACCCACCCTGGTGCTTTGGGGGGCCAGAGAGGAGCGGGGAGGCACCAGCTCAGGTATTTTTAGAACCTCATCCAGACAGCCACAATCTCCACTGGCAAAGTTCTTTGCTTTTTAAGATCAATTGTTATTGAAATAATTGTCTAAAAATGTCTACCATTCCCAGCTAACTTCAGGGGGAAAACAAACCAAAGTAGAAGAGCAAGTAGCAAATGGAAAAAAGGCAATGCTAGAAAACACTTAACAGCCGCTTTCACAAAGTGTATTTATAAAATACAAATCTCCTTAAAAGGATTTTCTTCTACACATACTAGTGACATGTGCTTTAAAACTGCAGCTGAAAATATGTAGAAACTGTTGATTTTGTTTAGGAACCCTGTTTTACCCTCAAATATTTTTAACAACTGAAGTACTTTGTGGGCGTGCTTTTGTTTTGTTTAAGGCTTGAAAATATTCCAGTACCCAAAGTGTAACTGAGGAGAAAAAAAGGCAACTGGACAGAGTGTTGTTAAGGATTTACTGGAGAATCTTGATGTGTGATAATGAATAAAATGCAAATCTGTTTTACAGGCAATCCTCAGTTTTGATTTATGAGCAATTATTAATTTTTAAATTGCTTCCAGTTGGAAGAGATTTTTCCAAACTATTTTTTTTATTCCTGCTATCATTAACTATATCCAATTTTTAAAATCTCTTAGGAAACCACAGAATCCTTTCCCAGGAGGACCAAGGAGCCTTTGCAGAGTGTGCAGCAGGCACTGCCAAGAGGCACAGGTAGGCTGGCATGTGGTACTGCCCAGAGGGAGGGAGCTGGGTGACAGACAGGGACAGTCTGTGTGAGGGGACACACAGGGACAGTCAGTGCCCCTGGGGCACAACAAGGGACAGTCAGGGACAGTCAGTGTCCCTGGTGTCCCTGAGCACAGTCAGAGACAGTCAGTGCCCCTGGTGTCCCTGGGGCACAGTCAGGGACAGTCAGTGCCCCTGGTGTCCCTGGGGTACACACAGGGACAGTCAGTGTCCCTAGTATCCCTGGGGCACACACAGGCACAGTCAGTGCCCCTGGTGTCCCTGAGCACAGTCAGGGACAGTCAGTGCCCCTGGTGTCCCTGAGCACAGTCAGGGACAGTCAGTGCCCCTGGTGTCCCTGGGGCACAGTCAGGCACAGTCAGTGTCCCTGGGGCACACACAGGGACAGTCAGTGCCCCTGGTGTCCCTGGGGTATGGTCAGGCACAGTCAGTGTCCCTGAGCACACACAGGGACAGTCAGTGCCCCTGGGGCACAGTCAGGGACAGTCAGTGCCCCTGGTGTCCCTGGGGCACACCCAGGGACAGTCAGTGCCCCTGGTGTCCCTGGGGCACACACAGGGACAGTCAGTGCCCCTGGTGTCCCTGAGCACAGTCAGAGACAGTCAGTGCCCCTGGTGTCCCTGGAGCACACACAGAGACAGTCAGTGCCCCTGGGGCACAACAAGGGACAGTCGGTGTTCCTGGGGCACAGTCAGTGCCCCTGGTGTCCCTCCTGCCCCTCTGGTTGCTGAGGGGCTCAGTGGGGCTGGGGTGGGAACAGCCTCAGCAGTGGGGCTGAGCTGTCCTGCCCTGATGGGGACAGGACAATGGCCAGGGGCTGAAGCTCACAGGGCTCCAAGTATTAGAAACCAAATGAAATATTTAGTAACTTCAGAGGAGGCACCAAAATAAAACTTCTGCTCCCTGAAGGCTAAGGTGCTCTCCTACAATGAAAACGTGACAGCTGTAATATTTATACGTGCCCAAAGAGTTCCAATTAGATGAATGCAGATGTTGTAAATAAAGTCTGCAGTAACTCTGAGCTGTACATACTTTCAAAATATACAGCTATGAAAACCCACTTTAAATGAGACAGTAGCAATAACTTCATCTTTAACTTCCTGTGCCCATTCTACCCCATGCTATTTAGTAAGACTCTACAGATAGAATCTAGAATCCTTCATTTTTATTCAAATTTAGACGATAAAGGAAAAAAGCTTTTTTCTTAACAGCATCTTTTAACGATATTGCACAACACTCTTTTAAAATGTCTCACTTGAGAAAGCATGTACGAATGCCAAAACGCTTTCAAAAATAATTTTTGTTTCACATTGTGATTTATCCATTACTCAGAAAAGTATCTGTTCATTTAATTATTTCAGTAAACATAATACTGGTATCACTATCTATGCCACACAGTATTTTCCCCTTTTTAAGGAATATGAGCCTACTTGTAATTAAAGGAATGCTATATTAATGATGCTGAAAGTCTCAGAGGGAAAAATTTAATGTCCACCTCATAATATTACGCCAGAATTACATGTGCAGAATACTTTTTAATAATCTTTGTTTCTTAATTTAGTTTAGATTGGCTATGAAATACGGAGCAGCACTCAAGAGCTCAAATTTCTACTGTCATCAGCATTTCTACTTTATAAATTGTACAAATGCACAGGACTCCCATCTGCAGGCTCCTTTTCAAGTTTCTGTTTAACCTACGAAGGAAATTAGCTGCAGGCAACCATAACTGATGATAATTTCATCACTTTTCAGCCGTTGGGACGGTATTATGATATCTGGGTCTGAACAGAAACAGAAAATTGTATTTTCTTGTTGCCATTTGAGCTGCAAACAGAGGTCGGTAACATAAATCCGTCTCCGGTTTGCAAATTACAGCAATAGCCACTAGGAGTCTCCTGGTCAAACTCATGAGGAATCTGCTTAGTAATCCTGGCTCAGAATGCAAACCCCATGCTAAAGGCTGGCTTTCAGCAGAGGGGCCAGTCCATGAGCAGGGCAGGTGGGTGACAGGGTCCCTGAGCTGTGAGCAGGTGATTGTACCAGGGATGCAGCTGGCACATGTTTTAGAAGGAAAGCCAGAAGCCACCTACACACTGTTCTGGTAGAGGAAAAGATGGTGATGGTCATAAGTCAGATTTGTTTCTCTTTGTGACTGGACAGAGTATCGTGGAATTGTTTTTACACAGAGGGAAGTAGATTTCACTGACTGAGGGTTACTCCCTGGGATTTCAGGCAGATTTGTTTGGCACTGAAATGCTGCAGGCCACAAGAAGTAGCACCACCAGGTCCTTCAAAATTTGCTTAATGCCTCTGCACAGTGAAACTTGCGGGTCAAACCTGAAAATGTGAATAGCTTCTTTCTTTTTTCCTCCCTCCGCTCTCCTCCCAGGCTAACTACACTACAAGCATATGGTGCCAGACACACTCTTAGCAATGCCAAATGCTCAAAGTTCATAAATTACAGACCTGCAGGAAAGGGTCACGCTGGCTCAAACACTGCGGCTGTTCGGTCCAAGTCTGTGACTGACAAAAGATGTCCAAATTTCCTCGAAGAAATTCCACAGAAAGCAGTAATGCACTTTCTGCCAGCATATGTACCTCACTCTGAGACACTAGAGATTGCTTTAAAATGCATAGGGAAGCCAGAGCTGACCAGGCAACCCTTCCCTACAGTGCTGGTTATCCCATGGGCAGGAGGAGCGCTGTTTACTCTGGAAGGATGCTGTCACATCCTCCTTACAGATACATTCAACTCCAAAGCTAGAAACTGTAAGTGTTCAGTGCTCTTAGCCACTTCTTTGTTTCTAAGTTTCTTTTATGCATCTCTCCTCTTGAGCAAAAATCCTTTCCAAGCTGTAGAAATCTTGAACGACTTTAAATCTGATGAGATTTTAAACAAATAATAATTTGGAAGGCTATTTATTTGGCTTCTGCTTTTCAAACTCCTCGGTTTCATTTTCAAACTCTTCCCTGCAACCAGAAGGACTAAGGAAATAAAGATGATGTTTTAAATGAAAGCTGAGAATTTCACATAATCATAATTGTAGGACTCCAGGGGTTTGAGGTTGCAGAATAATCTCATGAGCTGTCAATACTGAATGTCACCAGAAACTATAATGTTATTCTCAGAATAGATGCCTAAAAGCAACTGTGGGATAGTTCTTCTGTTGCATCCTCCCCCTAATACCTACAAACGCTGTTCTGGGGGGACACCACAAAGCCTGCAAGTGGTGAGTTGCCAAATGCTGGCTTTTAGCTGCCAACTAGGGCTGTTATATTTTGCAGCAAATTTACATATGCAAAGTCCTGTTATTCAGTCTGTCAATTAAACAAGCTCACTAAGTACAAATTCATCATGGACTCCTAAGAACATTTAATACCATGGGGAATATGCAGAAATGAGTAGGGGGCCAATTTAAGCACCCATCTCCTCTGTAGTGTATGCTTGCACACATTGCAATGCACGGCTGCATCATGTGTTATTGCAGATTATTACCAGCTCCTTTCACAGACTGCCTTAGAGTCTACCATAATCTCCCAGCAGGACTTGAATGAAATTCTCAGTTTGGTTTGTTTCAAGGATCTAATCTATATTACACCTAAGGTTGACAGAGAATCAACAGCTAGTACATCTGGTGAACAGAAAATTCGTAAGCCTGATCAAGGAACCGACATGCAAATAAAACAGGAGGCTGCTTCAACCTCCTTGTCATCCTGCAGAAGCAGACTTGGCTGCTTGGTACCCTTGCTTATTATTAGAATAGCTGAAAAGGCCTTGTTCTTTTCCAAGTCAGTGTTAACCTGATTTCAATAACAAAACAGTGGTACAGGTTTAGCAGGCACAGAGCCAGTACTTACAACAAGAAAACCAAGTATTTGTATAAGCCAGTTTGGCACTTCACCATGCTGAAAAGAAACCTTTGCATCTTTGTCACTTCAAATTTGGGATTTTTTTAGCACAAGAACATGCCTAACACGAAAGAACTCTTTTTTCCACTGCCCACTTTCTCCAAGCATGTCAGTGCTATCTTCTTAAAAGTGAAAACTAAAAGTGAACACAAAAATAAAGGATCCCAAAAAGACCAAAGGCTCAGCCCTACAAAATATATAAAAACCTAATTTTGAAGGAAATATCTAATTCCTACAGGTAGCTATAATACAGATAGCCATGAAGCTATGAGAGCATGAGAATGCTCTGCTGTGAGCCATGGGCAGTACCTTAGGGACATTAAATATTTCTGTCATTTTCCTTATGTTTCAAGCAAGCCAAGCCATTACCAATGCATATCTAAATACAGTGCACATGTACAATCCACATCCCACAGCTCATCATGCAAGAGTCAGTCACTCTACACTTGTGTAGGTAAATACACACTCTCATGCTGTGTGCTCTCTCTCTCTCATCCCCACTTACTCCCCTTTCTCTGCTCCTCATGTGAGGATTCTGGTGGTCTTCTGCACCTCACAGGCTCAAGCTGCAAGCGAGCTACAGCTGTAATCTCAGGCCACTCCCAGGCAAGCTTTCATCCCACATCACAGCACTGCTGACCTGGTGTGGTCAAATGTTTTCAAGGGGAGTTCTGGCATTATTTTTAACGCTTAGATTTAATCAAAATGTCTTTTGTTTGCCTGGTTGTTTTTTGTTTAAAATTGTTGTTCTAACTAGAGTGCATACTGATAACAAAGGTCTTCAGAAACTTACAGAATTACTTAAGATAGGAACTGCTGCAATGTTGATCTGCACTAAAAGGAAGAAACAAGTTTTACTGGGCAGGTTTGTTTAGTTTTTCTTTTATTAAAAGAACAACTGTTTGCATTACATGATGAGTTACTAAATATTATTGAGTGCTAAATCACAACTATTACTATTCAGAGGGAAAAAGTGTATTTCAAGATAATGAAAAAAACCCAGTGAGACAATATTACGTGGCGCACATGACTTTCACTTGTTTTTAAACAGTGGCTGCTTGAAGCTGCTTGGAGGTTTAGAGTGTCAAAGACACGTCAGCAGAGATGGATTAGTGGGCAGAGAGCAAGTGGTGCAGTCAAAGGTTCATAGTGAATGTAATTTATTCATGTAGCTCCGCAATTTATCACGTGGCTATTACCATAATGTACGTGGGAAGCAGCTGCATGCGTGCAAATAATGCCTTAAATGTATGTGTGGTTGGATCTGAACTCCTTACAGAACAGCAGCGGTGGAAAATGATGCCACAAAGCATTTAAAAGCAAATTTCCTTCCTGCAGGGATGCTGTCACCCAGCAATGATGATTTGTACACAGGCAAGTAAGTATCTTGTAGACTCTTCTCAGTTGTGATAACCTCCCTTACCAGAACTCATCGGTTTTTCAAACCTAAATAATGTTGGTAATGTGGTGCATGCTTCCAGTGATGTATTAACAGATGTAAGTGTGCAAGTTTTGTACCCCAAACTCGTATTTTCTAGTCAAGGAACTCAATATCTTCCCCTCACTATTTAACAGAAATATTCAATGGCAAATAAAAGAAATCCTCTGTGGGTGTGAGGAAAAGAAGTTATATAAAAGTTAAAGATCTCCTTTAACTGAAACAACTTCTCACAGTGTGATCTATCAAACACTTGGGAGCAGCACAGCCACAAAAGACTAATATACATATACACATATATATATGTTTGTATATACATATATAGTGTCTGACTGTTTCTTATACCTGTGCATTTACTTACCAAACCAAACATTTCCAAACCCAGCCTATTTTAGGACTACATAAAATAAGGAGCTTTGGTCTCTCTCAGTTTGCTTGAATGGCTACAGTTTCAGCTAGGAAGAAAGCAGTGAGTAGTTGCTAGAGTTTGGAGGTGTTTTTAGCTGCTCTGTCCATACACACCTGCTGCAGCTTCTTGGGTAGCTGGGAAAATTTCAACAGCCCAACTCCCACTACCATTTTTTAAGCTTTAGCAATTTGAGTTCAATCGGTCTCACTGTTTGGAAATTATGCTTAATTATGCCATGATGTGATGCTTTAAACTGATTTTAGTGAAATTGGTTCATTCATTCAAGTCTTTCTTCATCAGGCAAAGGCCACCCTAGTTATGGGACGGTGCAATAGGAGTTTTATGCTGGTTTCTTTTGATACATTAAAAGTTGCTGTACAGAGACAGTGAATTCAGATAAAGTCAAGTTAGGTTCTCATAAGCAGAACATCTCATTGTTCAGCTTCATGTACTGCTTAGTTTTGTACAGCAGAACCTTTCACATTTGGAGTACGATGCAGGTTTTCTTGGATAATTTTGTGTGCACTCTAGGGCTTCTATTTTGAAGCCATCTATCACAAATATATCCCCACTAATTATGCAAAATGAAAAGCTTGCCTTACCATTGCACAGAAAGTCTCGGGAGGATCTCCACATGTTATGTCGGGGGGATCCAGAGTCACTTTTACATATTTGATCATGTCTCTGGCTTCTGGCTGGCAGGCCATGTAATCCCATACTTTTCCTTCTTCCGTGTAAATCTGAGTCTTACACACGTCATAGTGTCCCCACACAGAAGGGTAGTGCTGCATCACGGAGGACACAGTAACCCAGAGGGCGTGAAGTGACAGGAATCTTGACAAATACATTTCTAAATCCTTTTATGTCAGCTTCGTGAGGATGCTCAGTGCTGGCGTACGTGCACTCTAGCGGTTATATGTACATAGACATGGATATATTTATAAAATAGGTTCCAACTCAAACGTGAAGCATTAGGATAGGATGTTTGTTTCGCTGTGTTAAAGACTTTGGTAGAAGCCACCCAGGCCCTGATGACGGCATTTCACAGCCGTGCAGCGCTTGTCCTTCATCTTACAACTTATCTGTCAGGGCTTCTTGTAAAAGATGTCCAAGAGCAGATAATAATTTGTGAAGTTGCAGGTCTTCAGCTACACCATTGATAACCCTGAGTGATCCTCCGTGTTCAGGGCTCACTGGACGCACTGATAAATCAGTATCCGAAGGAAGAGGGTGAGTGTCTATAGGCTGGTGTCTGTTTCCCATCAATCATCCTTTTCTTCTGGCACCAGCACCCTTTTAGAAACAATAAAAATTAGAGTTATTGTCCAAGAATCAATGCATTACAAAATATACGATATGTTGACATTTTGGAGGTTTGATGCAATATAAAGCAAATCGGTGCAATATGTATAACCTCTCCTGTGGGTTCTGCGCTAGAATGAAGAAACTACCAAAATCATTCACAGTGAAAAGTATTTTGACATGAAGGATTTAACTGTACTCTAACAAAGACAGATTTATAATGTTCCAGGTGAGTTAAGAGTTTCCTGCTTCCAGAACTGTATTTTCACCCCAGGAAAACCGGAGAGGAAAGTACTGAACTCAGCCATTGCCCAGATGGTGCAGGCAGGCGGGGGAGCAGGCAGCCCAGCACTGCGGGGCAGCAGCGGGAAGGTTCTTTTATTAAAGTGACACAGGGATGGCAGCAGGGCTACCAGGGGATGGTAGTTTCTCGGCAAGAAGACCTCACGGAGATCCAAAAGCCCTACATATTTCTTCTGTATTATTATTATTTTAAGAATAACAAAGATATGGCAAGTACAATCCAATTTCCTTGACATTTCTCATTAACATTGCAAGAGCTTTAGTCCCTTTTTTTTCCCCCTTTGAACTGTGATTTACTGACCACTTTGATGACAAACTACTGATACAGATAATAATGGCTTCTTTAGTAGCTTAATATAAAGATGCTTTCCCCCCTTTATTTTCTTAGGTTTGAGGGTGGCTGTACCTGAATACTCAGCATTTATTTCACAGCAGATACACGCCCTTTCCCCTCTTCAGTAAGCAACTAGAAATTCCCTTGCTCTGTAGCCCCTGAATCATATAATTACAGCTATTAAATTCTGGAATGTTATCACAGCACCTCCAAATATGTATTTCCTAAATAACACAGGAAAAAATCCAAATTATCTATGAGGAAAACTGCAAAGACAGAGTAAGTACCCTAAAGGAGGACAAGGAAAACCAGGGCTAGGAATTCCAGCACGTTTGTGTCATCCTGTGCCACCCGAGGTCGGGGAGCCGGGGCGCTGGGCTGCCGGCAGGAGGAGATTTCAGCCAGCCACACTTCCTTTGTCTGGATGCTAAAATCTAGGCAGACCCGTCGGACAGATGTTGAGAAACAACTGTAAGTGGCCACCTTCTGCAGCCTGCTTTGCTGCCCAGCTTTAAATTCTGCCAGGGCGGTGAAGCCTCCTCCAGCCCACAGCCACGGGAAGAGGTGTGTGACCTGGTAAGCTCCTCAGCGTGTCACATCGGCAACACGCATTTCCAAAACTTATCTTCAAAGCTATTTGCAAACAGCCTCCCTATATTTAAATAATGCTTCATCTTAAACTGAGCTAAACTACAGACACCACGAAATGCCAACAGATGGTTGAATTGTGTTTCCATAGCAAAGTAATTTACAATAATTGCTGTATGGACGTAAATGCAATTTTCCCTTATATTCATTTTATCAAGTGTTACCATACAACTCTCATGTATTTTATCAGAATACGCAGAGAATATCTGAATTTTCCCACAGTAACAATTCTCAATTCGTTCAAACATATTTAAGCTTCAAATCCAAATTTGACACAAAAGCAGAAATATCTAAGACGAAATTAAATTTAAATCCCTTTAAGAAGCACACTGGGTAGTACTGTTGGTTTTGCAGCAACCTTACATTCTTTTCTTTTGTTTTCAGTGGGAGCGTTAGCACATTATTTTGGAATTTGCTAAGTAAGAGAACACTTTCCCTGTCATTCTAAAGACACTTCTTCCCCTCTGTTTCCTCTCCAATATATTTACTATTTTGAAGGGGAAAAAACGCATCCACAAGATGCCATAGCTTAGAACAGCCACTATGAAAATGGGAAAAAACTCCTTGCTAGAAAAGGCCCCAAATTATTTTAAATTTATGGCAAACCAAATACGCTTTACTGGAGATGGCTTGGACGTAGCTGGAACAAACAGTAAGTAAGTGAATAAATGTAATTTTTCTGTGTAGAAATAAGAAGTTACTGAGGTTAATTATCTTTAGACGGCAAGCTTTTATATTCAGGAATAAGAAAAAAGAAGTTTGTTTGCTGTAATATCTTCCTTTCTAGCTCTTCAGTTACCTGTAACCTTTTATAACTGCTGAGCTTATGATCCACTGATAAAGAGAACTAACTGGGTAGGACTAAATAATGTGAAGCCAGCCACTACCTTAACACACTGTGCTAAAATACTTCCCAAATAACGAATTCTCATTAAAGTAAGCCAGTCATAATGATGGTCGTTACACAGAATTATAGACTATAACATTGATTGAATTTAGTGCACTGACAAGAAAGAAGTGCAGAGGAGTGCAAGACATCTGAGCATTAGGCAGCTGTAGCCATGTACAACAGACACTCCTGACAAGAAGCAACCAATTATAGCTTAAATTTCTGGCATATAACCAGTTCTGATTAATAGTTTTCCATTACATTACAGACATATTATTAATGTATTAAAAATGTCAAGCTTTGGCAAGAACTAGTATGGCATGGCTCAGTTAGTCTGCAATATCTTCTTTTAATGAGCTTCCATTGATATAGAGAAAGATATTGACCAAAGCACATTAAGGATCATGTGCTGAGCGCTGCCAGCTTTTTTCCTGATGGAGCTGTATGATTTGTCTTGGTAAGGTTTGTTCCTGCAGAGTCACTCACGATATGCATTTTACATTCCAGTGCCCTATTGCTAAGGACATATCTATTTGAATTAGTTTGTTAAAAAAAAAAAAAAAAGTTTAGAGTAACATTTCTGAAGTTTACAGCTGTATGGGATGTGCAGTGATAGGCCTCTAGCTGTGGGCAACACACAACGATGGGGTATCTGACCTTAGAAAAAAGCAATCCAACAAACCAGGCATAACCACTGTCTGATGCCCTGACCCCCTCCGCCCTGCCAGTCGCAGACCATGGGTGTTGGGGGCCATGGAGGTGACAAAGAGGGATCAGCGTCCTTGTCCCTGAGGGCGAGGGAACACAAACTGCCGGGAGGAGTTCAGCGAATGCCGCAGATCTCGGGAGCACACCGCTCCCGGCCCCTTCTGCAAAGGGCAGCAGCGCTGGGGCCTTGAACAGCGTGCCATAGCCCCTGCACTACGGAAAACACCGGCAGGCACCGGTGCAAAGGCCACACCTGCTCCCTGCCTTCCCCTCGCAGCGCTGCTCCGCCTGGGAAGTGCTGCTCGTTCCGGCCACCACTGTGTCACAGCCATGTGAGCAGAACGGCGTGCAGCTGACCCCCAGGCTGAAATCTGCTGTGAGCAGGCTCTGAGCACATCATGCATCCCTTTGCAGGGGGGGGAGTCACACCTCACGCAGCGTGTTAATTCCGCAGATAGAGGAGACGCCCCCTTTACAGAATAGATAAAATCATCTTGGCAGAATCAGCGCCAGTGAGGAACTTCAGGTCTCATTAGGGGTTGTTAGCAAACACTCCTCCTTTGCCTCCCTCCATCGCTGTGAAAATCCACCCCCTTCCCCACATAACTCCCTCCTCACAAACCACAGCGGCTGGATGTCTGGCATGAGCTCCCTGCCGGGAAAGCACGGTGAGATCCATAGCGGGGGGCTCCTGGGCCTCTCTCTTTGGCAAGCCACAGGAACGTGCAGGAGGCAATAAAATAACGAGTGAGCACGTCCCACAGTGACCATGCCTCGGATCGAGTGTAGCCCTCCAGCACACACGGGCAGAAGGAGAGCCAACACAGATCCTCCACTGCCCGAGGAGAACCGGCCGAAATAACCAAGGAGTGCCGGCTGTCACCTCCCAATAGCAGCAGCTGCAGAACAGATTTTTCCAAAGGAAACATGTCTCAAGTTTGTATCCCGAACAGCTTAAGCAGATGAATGTACCCAATCAAGCCCAAGTAAAAAGCTCCTTTGCGTCCACTCCAGTTGTTAATTATTTAAAGGCAGTTTAGAACATAGGAAATAATGTGTATCAGAAAACAGAACTAGCCCTCCTGCAACTTACATTTACTAACCTCGTGTTTTATACCATGCTACACCTAGGCAACTTGAGAACCCTGTACATATACAAACCAACCCCTTTTATAAAGGCAAAATTATTTATGTATACTAAGAAGAAGGGAACCTGTGTTTAACGATTTAATACACATTATTTCTGTCAATACTTGTATGAAATGCAGTATACTCAAGCAACTGCTTTGGCCTCAAATGCTATTCCAATCAAAGTTTAGGTTCTATTCTTATCCAGCTTATTTAACTATTTAGCAGAAAAAGATTTCTTTGCCTCAGGAGAAATTTAAAATGTCAATACATATTGGCTAAAGAAAATAAAATACAGCTACCAAAAACCTGTGATTTGGCACTATACTTGAAATACTTTTGGTTTTCACACATTATTCTTTGCTGACTGACACATCATACTACCACTGCCATTACTTGCCAGGTATCATCAGCTGTCAGAGTATGGAGTAAAAACCATTTCAGCTATTTAAATTTTAGAGCCTTAGTACATAGCTGCTTTTATTTCCTCTCGCATCTTTATAATTGTAGCTTACTGCCTTAAATATCTCTGAACATAGCGTCAGTCTGTTCTGCAAGTTTTTCCTCTGAGAATTTAAGTTAGCATTTGGGGCAGTTACAGGCTTTGTTTTTGGATTTTTTTTTTCAATGATTCTTCACGCTCAATAAAGTGATGCATGCTCATCACACTGTATCCAGGGTAAAGGGCTACAAAGCTTTCAAGTTATGGTGTGAGCTGATGACTTCCTAACTGAAAGTACTTAGCCTCAAAAATGAATGCCTACCAGTTGTGGAATTTGTTCTGTGCTATTACTGTATTTTACACAAATAGCTAGAAAGTTGGTGCTGCTGATCAGTGTCAGAGGGTTGAGGGTTGACACAAAGTTCATAACTCCATGAGAGTATTGCCACTAACTGCTCAAAACTCTCTGATAATCATCCTTTTAAAGTCCTGAAATATACCAGAAATCAACCTTTGTTTTTTCCACATGAAAACCACAAAACAAAAAAACCCCAAACTACCACCACCACCACAACAAAAAACAAGCCAGAGGAAGTTCTGCTGTGGTTTTCTTCCCTTTGACGGGCTTCTCAGGCCACAGCTTGTCATCCTCAACCGCATTGTCCTTAGGCAAGGCAGTGACTTTTCCCCTCTTTAAAAGCATCTCCACCGCTTGCTCCACTCACTGTCACCGCTAACATTTCTGCAGAAGTAATGCCGGCTCCTACCACATCAGATCCGGAATATTGAAAAGTTGATTGCAGAACAATAGAAGTATATCAATCAGAGACCAAAACCGCACATGCACTAACTTTGAGAGTAGAAAAGCATCTGCTCTATCGCGTTTAGCTGATCTGCGCTGCTCACCGCCATGAGGGGTTTTCTTTGGGGATTCTGTGTGCGTGTGAATGTTTAGAAAAGCCGCCCGCAATTTCCGACGCAAGGGAGGAACTGTTTCCCGGCTGGGTACCGGTGACCTGCCCGCTGCTCCTGGCCGGCGGGGCGATGCCGTGCGCCGCCGCCCGTGCCCAAGGGGTCCGCGGCTGTGCCCGCGGGTGAATCCGCGCCGCGGGGCGGGCGCCAGGGACG